>JABASF010001143.1:0-25853 GCA_019776145.1 Harlomillsia oculata | reverse complement strand
ACATTTTACATTTTCAAAATTTTCATGGGATTTCGTCCATTATGATCATTATGAAAAGGAATATGATATATTATGATTATGATACGATACGACTGAAAATGGTCGTCATTTTTTAATTTTTCAAAAAACGACTGACGGAACAGACGAGTTACGATGCTGTTAGTGATGGTGATGAGTGATGACGATAACAGCAACATGAGCATAACTGGAATGAATTTAATTTTATAATTTATATGCACATCTTTGCATCAATATGTTCATTGTACTTTGACGCCGTTTTACATGAATTCCATAAATTACATTTTGCCACAACGGCTCAGTTTATGAAGTTGATTGAGGATGAGGACTGAGGACAATGGACAATAGGACAATGCGAGGAGTCTCTGAATCTGATCTGTGAACTCTGAAGTGTGAGTGGGATCAAGTTCCCAGTCCAAGAGCCCAACAAACAACCAACAACAACAACAACAGCCCAAGTCATCTCGGCGAATTGAACTTTTGTTTGTACTACTTGAGACGAATTGGCGACACGTTTTTTTATTTGTCCGCCATGTTGTATTCTTTTTAATAAAACTTTTATGTTTTTACGATTGCTCTTTTGTGTTCAGTGTTCAGTGTGCCAGTGCAGTGCGTTGTTAGCTATTGTTGCCATTGTCATTGTTTAGGGTAAACATGAGCATGCTGCCAACATCCTCCGAAGCTTCTCCGAGAGATTCTACAAATTCTGGATTGGGTCAAGGGTCATCAAGATTGTATTCTCCAGTCATGGTAGCCAATGGTTCAAATAGCCAAGTGAGTCCACCTACTAATGCAAATTCACAGGCGTCGATTGTGCCAATGCCAATACCGACTGAAGTCGATGACGACAGGTAAGAATTATGAATGAGCTATTATGTTGTATTGTTATTGTTGTCGTTGTCAGTATATTTATGTGTTTCATGAGTTTTGTCGTTTCCGCATCTTCGTTGGCGTTTGATTTGTTGATTCTCTTTATATATAGTAAAAGATGCTGTTGGGTTTGCTTTGCGACGGATGAAGATGATCTTACTGCACAATGGGTAAAACCATGTCGATGTCGAGGAACGACAAAATGGGTACATCAAGCATGTATCCAGCGCTGGATAGACGAAAAACAGAAAGGGAATACAACAGTGAAAGTTTCATGTCCGCAGTGCAACACTGAATACATTGTATTTTATCCTAGACAAGGTATGTTTTTCTATATTTTTGATGAGCAGCTTAACAAAAATAAAGGATAAATGTTAAAGATGTTCTAATTTTCTAATGCATTTGATTTGTACAGGGTTAATAGTCGTAATTATGGACTCGATTGACGCTCTTATTTCAAGAGTTTGTCCATTCGTCGCTGTGGGTATTGTTGCAGGTTCTTTTTATTGGACTGCGGTGACATACGGAGCAGTAACTATGATGCAGGTACAGTTTCAAATTTCAATCTAGTGTAATCTGTATTTAAAAGTATGATAGAATGTAACGATACACTGATAAACTAATGTTTGACTATGTGTTGCTTGTTGAAGGTTGCTGGTCATGAGGAAGGATTACGTTTAATGGAACAAACAGATCCTTTGGTTTTGCTAGTTGGTCTTCCGACTATCCCAGCGGTGCTCATTTTAGAGGAGATGAATCGTTGGGGTTGGGAAGACCACGTGCTCCGTTTCATTAGGAAACATTCCTTGAAGATTCCGTTGTTACGTCATATCTTACCAATCGGGAAGTAAGTATACCGACTAATGAGATTAACATTGGTGACGAATGAGGGAAGATTTAGTCAGCTTTATAAGAATTCATGACATATTTTACTAATTTGAATTGAACAGTCCACCATCATTGGAAAGACTTGGTCAAGAATTGCCTCCCCTGAATCCCCTGAGCGACCCTCAGGCGGCAAATCGTATTGTATGTGAGGCTTTGTTATTTCCCACCGTTGCCACTGTACTGGGAAAAGTTCTGTTTAAAAATGTTCTTTCGAATTTTCGGCGTGCGTACTGGGTAAGTTAATACCATAGTTTGCATTTATACAACCCTAATGTGGCTACAAAACGGTTCTCTATTAAACCTTAGGGAGGAGTCGCGTTCATTACAATCAAAGGAATCCTTCGAATCTACCACAAACAACAAAAGTACGTTCGTGAATCGGAGCGTAAAATCCTGGATGTTGGAGAACGAACTCAAAATGGCGAGGAATCCGGACCTTCCTCAAATCAAAATGATCGTTAGATGTTTTATTCATTACAGCACAATTTACCAGTCTTATTCTTGTAGTTGACTTAAACTTAAAGCAATGAATTGTATAATGTGAACAGTTAAGTGTGATGCCTGTGCCTCATGTTGTAGAATGTGGTGCTGTAATCTGTCTGTAACTCGACAACTCGAGTAAATGACTGACTGATGAAATTATATACTACCTCTTAAACGATTTCAAGTATCATCTTAACAGTGGTTTTAATTGTTATTGATACTTGCTAGTGCTACTGCTAGAATGTCGCGGTCATCGATCATTGTTTATGTTCTACAAGACTGACAAGTGACAAGACTGAGCATTTAAAAGTAATCCTAATATTAATTATTGACACACTTTCTAATTTCTTCTTTTGACATGGCGGAGTCATAGTTATTAATATTAATGCCTATACATTTACATTTAATTTCTAAAGTGCGAGTTTATGAATTTTTGTTGTGCTACAAAGCATGTTTATTGTTGACTACCTAAATGAACTAATTTTTAGAATAATGAACTTTTTGTGTATGGAATTCTAAATAATAATAACTAATTTCTAAATAAAAGCGTGTCTTATTTCGTTTAATTTACCAAATCGACCGTGTTTGAGCTTCAAACTTGTGGTTTTCCAAAGAGTAATCTTTGGTGGTTTTCAATTAAATATACCTTAAATAATTCATAAAACGGCATTTTATATTTTAGACTTTTATTACTAATGGCGTTCTGGCGTTCAATCATTATTCCTCTTGCAAAATAAATACTTGAACAACATCATTGAAGAAAAACTTTTCACCTCGTTTAGTATCTGTGATTTTAATTCCAGATATATTAATAAGTCCGGTCCGAATAGGAAAGACAGGTAACACAAGCTCCATATGACTTGCAGGGGAGAGGTTTCCAAGCGTCCGTTTCGAAACACCTAACCAACAGTAACCATCCGGAGACGCTTCCAACTCTATATGAAGGTCCATTTCTCTGTCACTTGAAACAAGATACAAAAACTTGATACATCCGTTTACTGATTTCCATATTTGATTGATAGCTTGATCAATTACTTGGTAGTATTAATAAGTGTGCATCTAGCATCGAACGGCTTGTCAACTTCGGTCATATCTGGGACTTTATCGACTACGAATTTTAAATCGTTCCAGACTGGAACCTATGATTAATAAATAATTAGATGATGGCACCATGAACGCCATGAAGTATATTTACATAATAGAACTGACTGGCGTCGGTAACACATTTCTTACCTGTCTCTGCAACTGGGATGTTTGAAGTCGACCTCGATCACCCATTGCCGACCTCCAGACAATATCAAGCTTTCCTATACTTATTGTGGACCGTGCTTGTTCAATTTTTGGTATCAAGCGATAAAGAAATTGATGCGACGCATCCACGTCCAACATAAGATTAGGCCAACCAGGTTTCAGCTTCATCGAAGGCATTGATATACGATGTCGAACAATTAAATTTTGGTCAGTGGGGGTATTCATTGGAATGCCTGCACACAATTTAAAAAACTTATTGATATGAAAAATATAAAGCACAAGACAGTATTCATTTTCATGCACCTACAGGTGAAAGCCGGTGATGGTTCCAAATCAACTTTTTCTAAGCAAATAGCGGTGGACGTTATATTCTGGACTTGAGCCTCAAGGAACACTTCATCGGACTGCAACAAATTAGAAACAGTTGAACGTTACACGCCATTTCATCCCATCCGCCAAAGGGTTAATAAAAGTTCCCACAATGTAACACTACATATAAATGTAATGTACCTCTGCGTTATAAAGTTTCGTCTTCACATCTAATGGTTTCTTAACTTGAAACTTAAAGAACCTCTCCAGAGTAACTGGATCAGGAGGAACAGCATTGGGAACCGCGTACGTTAACGTACAAATCAACCTGGAGAAAGCATACAAGGAAGAAGCGCATGATAAATCTGAATAATGCGGATAAATACAAGGAATGCGAATAAAGCTTTTTTTACATGTGCTTTCCCATCTCTTTGACTTCGTGATGCATGACCACATCGATGGTATCACCCGTTTTCATTAGTGGCATGCTCTTGTCGTCAGATAACACAAATTTTTGCGTATTAGTCTGCAGTTCAACCTGAAATTACGAACAATACAATGTATTCTAATTCTAATCCTCATCTCCAATATGAACATCACAAGTTGTAATAAATTAACGTAAGTCATGAAGACCGTCGATCAAATCCCACCTTGATGGAGACATTGGTAACTACTGTCGCACTTTCATTTTGAATGCAAACATAACTCGAAAAGGTTTCTCCCAAGTACATGTTACTGTTCAAATACAAAATCAAAAATCCATTAATACACTCGGCTCATACTAACTCGTGCATCATGCATTCTTGCTGAGAGCACTTAATGTTATTTACCCAAATCCTTGAGGTAATCGAAGAAACTGACCCAGGGACAGACATTCGACACCAGGAACAGAAGTAACGTCATTTTTCAGCTCCCGATTCCATAGGTCACCCGGAAGATCACGACTATCACATGTAAGCGCCAACGGTCCTATTAAAGTCGGTCTAACCAGTCTCAAAACTGTAAAATCAAATGATATCATGAGAGACATGAAATGACGGTATGAACAGGAAGTTATTGTCTGAAATGCAGTACCTTTAATAGTCAACAAATTCTTAATATCCTTTCCCGGTTCCATTGCAAAATGTTTTCGTTTTAAGGCACGATGATTGTAGAATCCAAGGCACGTGCTGGAATCATCTGATTCCAGAGAAATTCAGTAGATTGAATGAATTTATACTGAGCGTAATTTATAAGTATTCACTCATCAGTGACTTTCAACCAGTGATCAATGTCAAAACACCGGAAAATTCAAGCTCTACAGAATTTCGTTACATTTTCAGATCCGAAACAAGTAACATTTTCTTCATCCCTTGAGTTCCTCCAACTCTCAACCCCTTTCGACAATACCCGTCAATAGTAAAGCACCTTTTCACCTGTACCGGAAACACCTGGAATGAATCACCCCTCTATTCGGTTTAACGGAAATTTTAATTTTGGACAGCCGGATAAACAATCCACCCCTCACACTTCGTTTTCCCTAGCTCAACGTACAAAACAGATGGGAAAAGCACTGTGACTGAATCTTCTAATCCAATTGCACAGCTCGTGTTATTCCAAATGGGACGAAAGGGCGCAGAATCCCAAAGTCAGTTGTTTACAGACTCGCTCGACGAACGCAGCATAAATTCCTAGTTTGAACGTCACGTCAAAAATTTTTATATTTTTTATATTTTTATTTCATAAATTCACAACAGCTGTCGTAGGTCAATGACCTATGTACACAGATTCAACGTCCATCCCAAAAGTGCCGCGAAAATTTTTTTCTTAAATGACGAGAAATTGTGTCGCCTAGGAGAAGTTGTAAAAAGTTTTGTAGGTGGTGGAAGGAGGAGGTTTCGGTGTTTCGGGAGAGGGTCGTCGTCGGGGTCTGCAATCCAAAAATCGTTGCACGGAGCAACCGTAGTCAAGGGAGAACTACCGTCGAAACGAGTCACCTTGGAAGGATCATAGTGCCGATCAAAAAAGTAAGTAATTCGGTTTATTCTTTTTGTCATTTTTAGTTGAGTTTCTTTCATTTTTTGTAGGATATTGTCAACTGTCAACCTCAACGTTTGTATCAGACTGATGATGTTTTTTGAAAAGTCGATGACAGTTACCAATTATGTAATTAAAAATTGCGTGACATTAGAATTTGCTATGAGCATGTTTAACCCTTGTAAACCGCCCATGCTGACGGTGCTGACATTGAACAAGAATCAGTTTAATCCGAGTTCCGGAGTCCAGGTCCAGACTTCCCGTTTTCTTTTTGTCCTTCCTATGTGAATGTTAAAATTGCATGGACATTGGCATTGAAATTCTGATTTTAGAACATTTCAAGAACTGCAGGAAATATGACATTGAGTTTTGATAATGAGATCATTCAGATCATATAATTTCGGAAGTCAGATAGCATGGCCAGTGCACATTTTGTCACACAAACACGTAATAATATAACGTTACAAAGTTACAATCAACAGAGATTCTTAAGGTTCATTGTTGACCTATTTTGTAACTGACGTGCCAAATACTTGCGGTCACCAATTCGAATATCGAAACCATAATATGACAGTTTCAAAATACGTTTGGTTAACCGAATTGAAACTGGGGATTTTGGCGAAAAGTGATTTCATTTTCGCAATGTTTTGATTTCCTGACGTCCTATCTGTCGCTGTCAGCTGTGTATATTGTTGACCTATTTTGTAACTGACGTGCCAAATACTTGCGGTCACCAATTCGAATATCGAAACCATAAGATGACAGTTTCAAAATACGTTTGGTTAACCGAATTGAAACTGGGGATTTTGGCGAAACGTGATTTCATTTTCGCAATGTTTTGATTTCCTGACGTCCTATCTGTCGCTGTCAGCTGTGTAAGCAGCAAGCGAGTCCGAGTACAGAGTACGGTACATTAGATTAAGAGTTGATTCGATGATTCGTTTATGGAAGTTGACTGAAGTCAAACTTTGAGCATGGTTGGTTAACTTATTGTTGCTATTTTTATGAAACGTTATTTTCTTTTCTTAACACTTTCCCTCAAGATCTTGTGAGATGTGACACATGGGGTGTGTGAAAAGAATTTATTCTGTCAGTAGCATTGACATTAGGAAAGCTATGAAAAGGATAAAAGGCAGAGGCAAGAACCCCTGATTCAATTCTGATGATATCCGGTTTCAAATCTAATTTACGTAAGAAAAGGTTTTCTCTGGCCCCTCTTAGGTCCGTAGTGGTGTATTTTTATTCCTCCTTGATTTTGTTATGGGGTCAACTGTTGGGATAACCGCATTGGATGTGGCGATGTGGGTGTTTCCTTATAAAAAATACGTTTCTCCTATTTCAAATGGCGAAAGGTGAAAATTCAGAGGTACCAAATCCATCAGTGGATTTAGACAGACGTCAAACATTATGATTTCGTTATGCTGCTCCCAACGACTGTCTGTGTCTGTGTTCCAAAAAAAAGACCTCTGCACTATATTGCATGCATATTCGAGCGATAGACTTTTTGAAGGAAAGCTTGTGATTTGGTGGATGTAGATGTACGATGTACGATACCGTTTTGTGAGGGTTCCGTTTAGATTTATCGAGTTGGAGAAAGTGATGTTTTTCTGATGTCAAGTCCTATAGACCGTAGTTTCATTACTTTTCTACAAGAGACTTTTTCAGTTTGAAAACTATTTTAATGAAAGTCAAGGACAATCATGTTTGCCTCAGTGGTTTTGTCTCTGTTTTTCTCAATAATTTCTTTATGTGTTTCAACTCTTTTGATCGAGATTTGCAAACTTTGTAATTTTGATTTCGTTTTAAGATGTAATTTTAACGTCACTTGAAAATTGAGCTGAATATGTGCAATATATGGCTGAAAGATACACTGATGTAGTTGAACTTGAGTCATCTAGAATCTTTCTTGACTTTCTTGACTGTGTTGTGTAGTATTTAGTATATACTGTAATGTAATATGTAATGTAATGAAAATGAAACGGTAAAAACGGTTGTAGTTTACTTAGAAGTTATAATAGGCTTCATTTTCGTTCGTAATTTCCAACTTCCCGTAATTCCTTCACCAGAGTTAATTTGATTTCTTCAGACTGTGCGAACTTTTTGTACAAGATTCTTAGAAATTCTGAGGTGTTTTGCAAATGAAACAAAATTATTCATTATTAACATCTCGTATGGAATGTCTAATGCCTGGCTGAGTCTGAAGTCCGAAGCTCTAAATTCATATCACAATTTGTGAAAACTCTACTTCTACTCTGCAGTTTAATTGTTGATTTTTGAATTAAAGTATTATAGTTGTGCTAATATTATGTAATAAAATTGCTTCATTATTTATATAATATATTTGTGGACTAGAACATGAATTCTATACAAGGCAAGGAATGTAGGCACAAAAAAAGATGAAATATACAACCAAACAACCCCAATTTCAAGATTCTGAATGCCGATGTTGACTGTAGTCGTATTCATTCGATATTTCGTTAAACGTCGAAATTGTAGCTTTTATTCCCTTGTTGGTTTGTTACTTCGTATAGTTCTCGTTATTGAAAAAAGCATTTTACATTTTCATTGAATGAAAACGATGCATGCACCACTAGGGCTGCATTGACTGCATATTTCGGTTTTAATATCAGCTCAGTCAGTTATTATGAAAGAACTGTAGTCTGTTCTTTACTTCAGTCAAGCGTCCTGATGATGAAACTGAAAAAGGTTTTATGAGGAAGGGAAAAATGTGAAAGGAGAGCAAAAATGATCACAAAGCTCTGTCGCTTGTTGCTTTCCTCAATCAGAATCAGTGCAACGACAACTCTCTTCTCTACCCGTTGAGTTCTTACTTTCAGAGAAGACTCCAAGACGAAAACTTTTCTAGCGAAACTGTTCGATGAAACCAGCGGACCTCTACTTCCACATTTTTCACTTCGTTGACGAAAAATAAATGGATGTTTTGTATAGTTTGAGGCTGGTTAATATTACACTCTCATATTCTTACAGAATGTTACATTCATGTAATTCTCTGTGGTTCCCTTTGTTAAAGGTATTAAGTTTTCAAATACATTAGGTTCATTCTTCTGATTGAACAATTCTTAATTTCAATGGGATCTTATTTAAAAATGTACGCAACAGTTATTGTAGTCCTATTTTGTGAAATGTTTCAAAACTTTCGTACTGCTAGATAATTTCACTAGAACTAGAACTTGCTAGAACTTACGAAATGAAACCTTATACTAAATACTAAGTGGTCCAGAAAAAATTCAGATTGCTTTTTAAAACTTCTTCAAAGTTCGAACTTCTTGACGTCGGGTTAAGAAATCTCAGGACTCAAGAGAGACAAAATCATTTTATTTTCTGAAGGTGAATCTATAGAAAGGGATTCTTCATTTTGCTGTGACTCTGCTTGTAGAACGGAGGTGTGATTGAAGTTTGATTACTTTTTATTATATTTATGTATGTTCCTTAGCTTTCATCAGAGCTATAACCTTTCAGCGTAGGTCTGATATATCACTTGTTCTATTGGTTAATAATGACAGTATATAGTAGTGCAAAGTGCACGCAGTTTCTTCATACCAATGACAATATCTTGTAGTATCGATACGAGACGCTAAATTGCATATTTATTTATATTTATCCAGGAGTTCTGTAGTAATACATTTAACATTCTCCAATAGATGATCTGCAATTGATACACTCAAAGTTTCGTGTGCCATATAAACGTGACCAACTGAATAGTCTAATGTTGTCCAGTCTAGTGGAAACTGAAGAGTTCCCAGCATTGGGAATAATCAATAACAAATATTGATTATTCTCGGAACCCTTACTATACCTTCACATTCACACCTAAGTGAAGGTGAAGGCTAGTTTGGGTGAGACAGGTAGAAAAGTCATAAATAGTTGTGAGGTGTACGGCTTGTATGTCTACGTATAGAAAAAAAATGTGAAATTAGGGGATGCATTTTATCCCGGGTGAGTAGGCAACTCGTTACAGCGGATCTGAAGTTCGAGTACATTCAAACGAAGCATGCCGAAATGAACGAGTGGGGTGTTTTAGTTTTTCTCCTGAACCGGCACGGTTGCAGGTTGGTACCAGTGTGTCTGAATTGTTTTGATGCACGTGAAAGTGAAAGAAGGGTCCTTATTTCCGATTTCCCCCTTGTAGCGAAACACAATAGAAGCGAGTGGCTTCCTCATCTCTTCCCTACAATCTCAAAGTCCCTTTCATTCATTGAACCTTCAGGTAGGAGAGGTAGCAAACCTAACGGATCTATGCACTTTTAGATTGAGACTGTCATGTGATGATGGTATGATGGTAATCATCATCATGTTTATAATCTGGTGATAAAGGGTATTTACAATAAGAGTATGACAGGTAGTAGAACTGTATGATTGTGAGCTTGTGATAAAAGGTTTTGTTCGTGTGTCGATGTCAACAATTCGCAAGGGCAAGAGGATTATGATCCGTTTGTAAGTGTATAGTATCCTCTCATGTCCACAACATTGGGCAAATGAAGTTGAAACAAAGAGCACTGAATCACGGAAAGGTTTTCTACTTTTCTGTGACCTGTTTCGACGGAGTATGTAACCTGAGAGCTGGGTAAGGAAACCCACATTGACAGCTCCACTAGCTTCAGATCTCATACTTTGGTTCACCCCCTTTTGTATCACAAAAGTACCAATACCATGAGTCAGACGAAAGACGATGAGATAGCTAGTTTATTATGGATGAAATGGATGTGCACAAGATTTAGTCAACCTGTCCCATGCGACATCTTAATGATTTTGTCTTTTATCCACGCAGGTAAGATTGCAGGAATTTCTTGTCACTGGAAGTCTCGCACAAAGAATTTTGTTTGAAAATTGATACAGAATGAAACAGTTTCTTAGACAAGTTGACAAAGGCAGCAGTCGTTGGTGTATTGTTTGCTTGTTTTGATATGAATCCGTGGATTGGTACATAATGAATATGAGATTTGATATTACTGACAGCATCGTATAAAAGGGATTCACTAAATTCACAAATTCACAATGAAAACTACGCTAATGCAGAATTTATGCGACGTAAATACAAAAGGAAAGGAAAAGACGTAGGTTTTGTGGTTGTAAGGGGTACATTGAGAAGTTTTAGAAAGTGAGCTCTCAGCTGAAGGAGAATGGTAGTGAAAGTGGTTGCATCTGTCCAGATCCTTCTGTTGAGTTTGGAGGAGGATATTATTTGATGTTACATACTCAAGTGGAAATATGACAAGACAGAGTGTAATGGAGACGGGTAGAGTAGGACTTTAGATTCGTTCTTTCTGTGAGAAAATAGAAACCTGTGGAATGTGCTTGAAGAGGGGTCGCCAATGTTGTTTAAGTTCATGTTTGTAATATCACAAAACTTTTTGTTCCTGCTACATGAAAAAGAATAAATCGGATTGCAAGAATCAGGAATCACAGCTGTAATCGTTAAGCACTTCACGTTGTTGTACTTGTACTTGAAGAAAGAAGAAAGACGTGATCTCGAGTCTTTTATCTGCGATTTTATGTTACATTTCATCCATTTTGTCATAAATCCTTTGCGTCTCATTCATGCAACAATCACTGCTTACGATGGATGAGAAGCCCACTTGAGTTGTTTTGAAAGCTTTCCTTGACCAGGAAAATGAAATTTTTAGAAATGAGGATTTCTGTGGAATATACCATATAACTTAATATGATACAAGGAATAAAGGAAATTTGAGTGAAACACTCAGTGAATTTGAGTATAAAAACCATACGACGTACGGGGATTTTATTTCGAAAAAATGATATTAAAAGTCAGAAGTCTAGTCAGAACTGCTGGTTTATATGAATGTGATTCGGACAAAATTCTTAAGATAAAATGGCAATGGAGATTTGTGGTTTCCTTTGAATATTTTGAACAATCCGTACTCTTGTTGTTATGAATTTTTATTTTTATGCATAATTTCGTGGAGAAAGTTCTTTGATGTGTGTTTTACATTACTTTACATACGTGTGTTCGCAATTTTGCGTGTCATTCTTTTGCACAAAGGTGTATAATCATTTTCTGTAGTGCTGAAAGGAAATTCTCGTTATTGAATCTCTGAATACATTTGCATGTAACTGACAGATTGTTTGATTGTTTGTTTGAACAGAATTGCGGTGGAATCTAATTGTAAGATCGAGCTCTCTGTGGATACCACAACACCAGCACGACACCCTTTCAAGAAGGGTTGCGTGTCGTATGATTTGATAGATACTCGTGCTCAGGAAGCAAAGCTGTAAAGACGGAGCCTGGAGGTAAAAAGGAGGAAATCTCGTCGACACGACGGCGGTCGCCTCGAGCTGCTCGTTCAATCGCTCCCGGGGGTGGAACAACTTTGATTTCACCAGGAATGTCCAGCCCTGGTGCGACTACCATTCTGGTTGTCAACGGCACTGGATCAACGAGTTCTCTCCTTTCTTCATCAAATGCTTCAAATCTTCTTTCGCCTGGACACACAGCAGCGAATGCTTTGGGTCTTGTGATTACTCCAACTAGCTGTGGACCGTCAACACGAAGTATGGGGATGAAAGGACGGACACGGTCTGCCATTTCCGGTGGAGCTACCATTACAGTTATCCCTGCCTCTGCAACTGCGAATAACGTCTCAAGTACAAATGAAGTAAGTAAATTAATCTGAACTGTCCGTTCTTATGATTAGCGAACCTCAAATGATCAGATTTACTGATTTGCACGGCACGAACCAAAATGATCAAAAGCAATCAGCACCAATTAAAAATGTTTGCCATTTCTATTAATCCCACGATTCCTCTTTAACCATTGAAATCATGAAAAATATGACGAGCGAGCGGAGTAAAAGACAAATTGGATTCTGGACATGGGTTCCGTATATTCGATGATTACTAAGTGGCTAGTGTCCATCCAGAGAGGGGAGCGTTTGTATTCAATAAACAGGGATTCTGAGATTTCTTTTCATATTCTTTCCGTATATACGATGATTACTAAGTGGCTAGTGTCCATCCAGAGAGGGGAGCGTTTGTATTCAATAAACAGGGATTCTGAGATTTCTTTTCATATTCAGGGGTGAGAGATACTAGAGTTTGGAGTTTGTTCGGCTAGTATTTGATGTTGTTGTCTGTTATGTAGACGGGTAGAATTGCTTGCGCATCGCTAGTCGTTCCGAGCTGTCTTCCTTTCACCCGATCGCCAGGTGCTTTCTGCTCTTCTCTATTCTGACAGCTCAGCTTCAGCGATCCGCGAATCCTTCTTAAACAAGTGACAGGGGAAAAGGAGACGCACATTTGCCCTTCTGTGGCAGTTGTGCTTCAACCGTTGTTGGCGTTGACTCTTTTTCACTCAACTCCCACGTTGACGTTATTCAGTTACTTTCTTTTGGGGCATTCTGGCTATTGCAGATTTGCGTCATCGTAACTTCAATAACGTAAACCATACGCGATTTATAGCAACAGTTGTTGTTTGCTGAAAATTAATAAGCACAAGAGCACAACTGATTTAGTTTTCGAAAATATCCATAATTTAGCTTATGTGCATGTCACACAGTCACACAAGTCACACTACATCTTAAAGTCAGAAAAGGGTTACCGTTTTAAGTGAGTTTTATTTGGTAATTAAGAAATTACCTAAGGTCATTAAAATTAGCACTCATTGCGATTCCAATATTCCAATATTGTGAATTTTGACTGGAAATAGTATATGACTATACTTGGTATTTATCGGTATTCATGTTTTTATGAATATGAATCATTGCCCCTTTCTTACAAGTACCAAATATAAAGTTAATTTGCGTGCTTGTTTATATAGGTAGGTATACTGTACGAAAGTTTATCTTAGAAATAATAAGGGTGGACAGATTCCAGCAACGTAAGAAATCTGACAAAATTGAGTTCAGGATTCAGAAATCTTAGAGAGAAGGGGGAAAGCTAACTACGAAGAAAATTGTCGACCTGTTGCATTACGCTTCCATTGAGCTGCTCTTTGCTCATCATATCTCGTTGTAAAGTGCACACAAGCAGGGACGCGACAAAGAACAAACTATTATATTGAGGTAGATTGGTGAATGAAGGATATCATTATTAATTTGTCTCCTTTCTGGTAGAGTTGCTTCTGCATAGTCATTTTTCTTGTGTTTCAGTTCAGGACTGGAATTTGGAAGGTATAAAGTAGACATTTGTTACTTCATACAATCGTACCTCCTTCATCATCGTCTGTGTCACAATTGCATGATTTTCTTAGTGAAAGGCCAGTGAAAGCATTGTTTGTCCCGGAAGGGCGAAAGCATAATTTCTGGGTAGTGATTAAGAGAGTATATGTGAAGTTGTGTGGCATCAATTTGGTCGAATTATAGTTGCATAGATAATACTAAATTATTAGTATTAGTATAGTATATTAGTGTCGAGTCATTTTATCATCTGTCCATTGATGCATAACCTATTGTGTCATCATTGCCCCCCACATTCTCACTCCCTTTCAAACGGAACGACTTGGTGGACGCATCATAATCTTCATCGTCATCTACAGGTAATGTACCCAAATAAACTCATTATCAACAGTGGGGCATCCAACTCATTTCAAGTGTAGCACGAATTGGTTTTCTCGTAGTTATACGGCCATTAATGTTCGTGATCATGGGGTAAAGGAGGGATGAAACTTTTTATTTAAGTTATTTACTTGTGTTTTGGTAGAGGAAAGGTGGGGAAATACAGAAAGCAAGAAGGAGAAAGTCATGCTTAACGTACACACGTTTACAGTAGATTCTTTTCCCATTGGGGAGGGATGAAAAGATACATCTTTTCTTGCTCAGTGGCGCAGAGAAATTGTCTTCATAAGGTGGTCATCGGCGTCTCTGTGAGTTAGCGTATATGCAAGTGTGAAATGTGCTTTCAGCTTGACGCACTAACAGACTAACAAGGATGTTCTTAGTATTTTGTTCAATAGGAAACAAACAGACTATGTAAAGGCAAGGTACACAAGGAATTGGTCTTGTCCACTGTGCCATCAAGCAGAAATATAGTCGCATTCAACAGGGTGCAGTCGACTGAAGATTCTGGAAACTGGGGTCTATAAAAGAGTATATATCTTTCGAGGCAAACGTCGACCATATTCGAGATTTGGAGTTGGGTTTACAATGTCTATTGCATCATATCTAGTCTCATATCTCAGAAAGTATAGGTTGATGCGCCCACACTCTGTTTTTCCCCTCTGTTCATTTTTCTCTATCCTTCCCTATCTGAAAAGAAGCTACAAAGAAGAAACTTTCTCGTATGATTTCGCGGGTTCTCTTTTTTCATTCTTTCAATTGGGAATGTTTGATGGGTTGTGATCTTGTGATGTTTTGTGATAGCTTCGAAGGGTTCCTGTGCTATTTCGGGTAATTAATTGTTTTGAAGTTTTGCGTCGAGCTGAATATGATAGGGTGCGGGTGCGGGTATTGGCAGTAAATGAAGGTTGACGAATGAGTCTCATATAGCCCCCTAGCCCATAACGTGGCATGTGGCATATTATAATGCTTTATGTAATAGTTATAGTACGAAGTACTACAGAACTACAGACCCCAAGCTTACCATAAATAAACAAGAGGTTGTGAGTTGCTTTCTTTTGTACACATTCGTGATCGTGACAAGATTTTAATAATTAGTGGTATTCATGAGTTTGTAACTATAGTTTAACCGACTTTTGAATGTTACTTTTAAAAGATGTCTGTCTCTTTAAAAAAGCAACATCTACGGTTTGTGCTGTTTGCAAAACAGTTGTATTTGCTCACGAATGACCTGACCGTGTTTACATAAGTCCTTTGGAGATTCACCTTTTCTTGTGCGTTTCGTGTCAGGTGTTTTAATGTTTAATGATCATTGAAAATGTCAACGAGAAACCTAAATTCATGTTGAGCATGTGTAACACTTTGTGTTGTACTTGGGGATGAATATTATGCGCGATGCATAGTAAGTAGCTGAAAGCACCCCTGAAGAAATAACTGTTTGAGATTCCAAAGCACCGGAAAGACATCACATTTAAGCTGGCATTGAGATTGTGTTTTATAAAAAGTGTCTCACTCCGCTGTCACTCCATTGTCTGTGACTTTTGGAAACATTGAAGCAAGGCAAGGCAAGGCAGTTGTGTGATTTCCCACAGGCAATGTCAATGCCGTGCTTTCACTCGGCTTATGCTTTTCCGGGAGTCTCTTAATTTTACAAATTGTTTTAGAACTGGAGGCTACATTGCTACATGCTTTGTTGATGTCACTCTTTTCATGCTTTACCATTTCAATTCGAATATTATTATATTATGGCAACTTTCATTTCCCTTCATGCTTGATGTATTTAGAAAATGGAAATGAAACCAAGAAATAAACGTTCCATTCTCTTTTCTCTTGGAAATTCGGTTTCCATTTAATTCTAAAGCTTGCTGAACTTTTCCGATTGTCAAATTGTGAACAGAGAATTATATGGTTTCTACGAACAGTTTAAATTGTTTGAATAAATGCCTTACGTTTCTATCTCTAACTCGGAATTCTAAAGGTATTTTCAGCTTTGTACGAAAAGAAAGTTAAAGCAGAGTGTATGTGCCATTTAGATATTGTGCTTAGACCCAGTCATGCATATGATTATGCGGTTGATTTCATTCGGTTGGAAGATTATTCCTTGAAGGATAATTCCTGATATCTTCCGTGTATATGTGGATCATTTTTATTGGCTGTCTTGTGAGTTGAGTTGCGTCCTTTCCTTATGCCTATTTGAACTACTTTTTTCGTCTCATTGTACGAATGTAAACTTGGGCGCCCTTTGTTCAGGAAGGGAAGAGGAAGAGGGTTGCTAGGGTGTTACTAAGATTTGAGTGTTGATGCTATACGAGAACTTTTCGGTTATCTTTTGTTGTAACCACGAAAAGTCACTCTTGGTGATATCTTGAATGGAATTAAGTTACATATAACCTTTACAGTATCTTGTATCCATCAATTTGGTCGTGTGAAGGCTTTTTTCTATAGAAAAGCAAAAAATAGAAGTTGAGACATCCTAACTTTAGAAGACAGCGGAAAGTGCTCTTCTCCTTCTGAGGATTTTCGTGCCCTCTTCATTATTTCCTCAGTTTGGGTTCGTAGCTCATTATTCTGACATAGGATACGCTTATTTATTCTTCCAGTATGAGTTATTTTTTGTGGTCAACACGTCAGCGTGCTGCGATTTCTTGGATCAAATGTACTAGGTAGACACAATGTTTCTGAGTGATTCACATTTTTGTAGTTATACTGTTGTATGTTATAAGAATAGCAGAGCCCATTGTCCATGTTGGAGTTTCCGTGTTATATTTAGCAAGCATAAAAATAAAATTGGTGACACAGAAAGAGCTGCTAACATGTCATGAGTTGTTTGCTGTAGTTGTGCCACGTGCGGTGCAAATTGTTGTTGAATTCAACATGATATGCTAAACAATGTCGTCAGAAGTTCTGTAATTTGTTTCTTATTTTTTGTTATTTCAGACTGATCATAGTTCTGTAGAAAGTGGAGGAAGATCTGACTCAAATTCTGCTGCGCAAATGTCTCCTCAGGTACGTACAATTATGCCAATTTATTACTTGTGCGTATGCAGCATGAATGTTAGGATTTTTAAGTTGCCTAATGCTAATGGCATATCATTTTTGTGGTTAAGATGATGTCTAATGGGACCACTCAGCCGTCCACACCTAGAACACCTACCACTCCTCCGGAACTTGTGTCTAATTCGTCGAACCCATCATCTGCAAATTCAAGCGGAGTGATAACGAGTGCTGCACAATATGTAACAATTACAGGTGAGTCAATAAATGTCATTTTATCTGAGCTTATTATACATTGAATGAGTCGAACATAAGGGAGAAAGGGAATTTAATTTGTGTGACATTCTCAAAATATACAGAAAGCACTGGTAGTCGACAATACGCTTCGTTGACTCCTGTCAATCCAGGTATTGACTATGCAAGGCAATCTTGTGTATAATCGTCAATGACAATGTTTGCATGTACAGAATTCTGCTCTGATGCCTACTGAGAATGTAAACTGTACACTATACATTATACTTCCTGTTTGGCATGTCATGTATCTTCTTTCATGTTTCCAATCCTTTGTTGTTAGTGTTGTAATTGTGAAGTTGTGACCCCTTAATGTCAGTATTTTGATCTTCCTACGTATACCTGTATTCTTTCCCATTCTTTTGATTTTTCATAAATGATTAGAATAATAGTACAGAAACCCTACTGGGACTTTTCCAGAATTTAAGATGTCAAAGGAATTTTTAAGATGATTTTCAGTAAATTATACAACGCAGCATAATATTATACTAATGTATAGTAGTATAGTATAGTCATGTCATATTGAGCTGGATGCCTGGATTCTGGATGCCTGGATTCTGGATGCCTGTAATGTAAAGCTTGTATGCTACAGAATAACGACCCTGACACGTGCGATTCTCTCTCGGCATTATAAAATGGCATTGGTTAACGATGATTATGTGTGTAACAAAGGGTATACTTTTTGTGAAAATTCAAGAAAGCAAAGCTAGCATTTGCCGTTTTTAAATGAAGGACAAAATCATTAGTCATTGATGTTTTGGATCAAACGAAGGAACGTACATTTGAAAGATTAAAAACATTGCGCCTAAGCCTTTTGTGTTATTTTTCCGCTATGTCAGTAAGGATTTCTAATGATCAGATTGAGACTCGTGTAAGTCGGAATCGGAATGTTTAGGAGTTCATTTTTTCGACAAAGGAACTGGAACTGTAGACGTGTAGACGTTAGACGCTACTCATGTGAAGGCTATAAACGATTTCTGCAATTAAATTCTGCTATTTTGTCAAGTCAGAAGTGTTTAGGCCTTTAGAATCTGAAAGAAAACTATAGCTAATGATCTGTCGTTGACATATCACTGATTCTGAACCTGGCATGCAAACTTTACTGTATAATGCAATGTTTCAAGCATGTTACACACACCTCTTTGTGCATTGTGATCATGTGATTGTAATTATTATCAGTGATGTGTAATTCTGTGGTTTATTTAACAGTGGACGATGGCCCGGATTCGGATGGAGTCGGAAATTCTTCGTACGTCACTTATGTTGAAGGCTCCACAGACCACTCAACTATTTACGCAGCCACGGCTGCTAATGGACAGACAATGTAACATTCTTATAAACTGCTCTTAGAAGCAGATAGCATTATTTTTCGCACGCAGCTTTGTTGTTTTTTAATTTTTTATTTTGCCACAATTTATTACGTTAAATGTTTGCTAATGAAGTTCTTTATTTCATTTATGTATCGTTATGTGCGATTACGTTTGCCTGTTCATTATATGGTTTATTAGTCTGTTGAGTTATGATTTTTTTCATTGACCTTTTTTTATACTTTTCTTCTAATTAATTTACATCTGCCATGTTTCAGGACGTATCCCGTTTACACCGTGGGAGATTCTTTGTACGGTTCAGGTTCGCAATATTATGCTGCGAACTCTTCCAACACCACCGGAGTATACAACCAGGTTTGTTTTTGATGAATTATTCTAATTTTTGTTGCTTTTGTTAGATTGTATTGATTCTGAGATTATGCACACCGAAGCATGTAACTTTTTGAGAGTTCTATTATGATTTTGTCGATCACAGCCGTTTCATTCAAACAGCA
This sequence comes from Harlomillsia oculata, assembly GCA_019776145.1. Classification (NCBI taxonomy): domain Eukaryota; kingdom Metazoa; phylum Arthropoda; class Collembola; order Entomobryomorpha; family Oncopoduridae; genus Harlomillsia; species Harlomillsia oculata. Next base: position 6,380 of record JABASF010001143.1, on the reverse strand, counting down.
AGCATGTCGCTATTGTCTTTGGAATGAATTGCACTTTATTATAGTTTTGTTTTCACCAGTAGAGAGTAGAGTACATGAAATATAAGTTGTTTCATTTTTATATCGGCTTTTATTGTTTTCATACAAGTCCTGTGTAACACTTTTAGATTGTCAAATCACCATTTATTATAGTCGCACATTCAAACGGAGCACTATACTATAGGCATTCACATGTGCAAAAATTATTTTAATGTCATCACATCACAGACATTACATTATAACTATCTACTTATGTTATAATGACTAATGACATGGTGGTATTTTTTGTTTCGGCAAGTTTTTATTAGACTAGAGCACAAACACATTCTAGCAACTTATTTAGGTTGTTCATATTGCAGAGAAATAGAACTATAATACACCATTTTTTCCGTATACAGGAAGTTATTGCACTTGACTTTCGGCTGTCAATATTCGAGTTTTTGCTTTCCTCAATCTTAATTTGCTGTAATCCACAATAGCAATTTGTTATCAGAACTTCTTTATATTGCGTTTTTATAGTTTAGTAAGTATACGGAATAATATTTTCGATATTTCGGACAAGAGCAATTTTAGTAAATTGAGTGTAAATTTCGTTGGTTATTAGGAGAGTGGTATGTATTTGGTTCCATCGGGGGGAACTAATAATCCTGGAGTCGAGAATGATGGAGTTCCAAACATAACACATGCCACGCGTGTGTCTCCTGCTACTGTAAGTACTAAAGAATGTTGTCAAGAATCTTCTGTTCAGTATGCCCCGATGCTTTCACTCATCTCATAATCTCATCTCATACACGTGAACATACTATATACGCGAAGTTGTTGTACGACATTAACAGTGATATCAAATCCTCATTCGCTTGTACTTAGATCATATTAAACTGTATGTTATATCGTTATCTAAGAGTTTTTATATATTTCATCCTTGAACGTTAGGGTCCACATTTTCAGTTCTAGTGAATGGTCGGTTGTCAGTTGTAATCTTCGGCTCGGTTACTCTACATTAATGTGCATAATCGAAGACATCTTGTGTTTCGTTGTTTTGTTTTGGTAAGATTTCTATTTTTTCGGTACCTCCGTTCGCAGAAAAGAAAAAGGCTGATGCAAGTAAGACAAGCAAGAAGGTATACCCATTACGATTACGATGAAGCATCTGAAGATGATGGTGAGATGTTAAATGAATCTGATTACGCTGCCTCGCAAGATGAAGTGATGGTCATCTCGGATGATCAATTGGCTTCTTTAGCCAGAATGGACGTGTTTCCACTGCCTAGCGGAGGTTTTCAGGCAATGACCAGTGCATTCAAATCCTGTCCGTTGACTGTACGAATTTTTATTTTGCTTTCGTTTATTATTTTACATTTTTGATTTATTAAAGTTTAGATTAAGATGAGCTGAGAGCCGAGAGCATTGAGTGAATTCATTGACCGATTAAAAGCGTCGGGGTAGAAAGAGCATTTTTGATGAAGTAATAAACTAATAATGATTTTGATTGTTAATTAGGTCCAATGGTTGTTAGAGAACTATGAGACGGCAGAAGGTGTGAGCCTTCCAAGGTCGACTTTGTACAACCATTATTTGAGACATTGTTCCGAACATAAACTAGATCCGGTAAACGCAGCTTCTTTCGGTAAACTAATTCGATCTGTTTTCTTGGGACTACGTACGCGTCGTTTGGGTACTCGAGGAAACTCGAAATATCATTATTACGGAATCCGTCTCAAACCTGGATCCGCCCTGAATCAGCTCAATGACGATGGCTTTCCTATTGGAAGTCAAAACTGTTCCACAAATGGCCATGGAAGCAATGGGTTATCTGGCACCCCAGTTAGTCGAAGTCTCTCTAACAACAATAACAATATGACTAAACGTATGAAAATGTCAAAGGAATCAAATTGTGAAAGTGGTCAAGCTAACGGATTTGCAAGTACTGAAACAGCTACGCTACTTGTAAGAGTATAGTCTATTTGTATTGTTTCTTTAATATTACCTGTCTTTCTTGTGATGAACATAATTTATAATTTCTTTCCAATAGCAATATTTGGGAGAAAGCATGCAAGCTTTGGAGAATTTTCCTGAATTGGAACTATCAACTTGTACTTTTTGTAATAGTGTTACAAGTGTTACTACATTGGATGATGTCGTCATCTTTAAAAGTTTATATCGGGAACATTTTGAGGTATGTTTTATTCATTAATGGTTTGCCAAAATGTTTTAAGAGTATGCGGACGACTTTTACAATGCAAATGTTATGTTACATTACAGTTATTATTAGATGCCGTAATAACTTTCCAATTCGGACAGTTTGAAATTCATTGGCGTGCATTTTGGAGAACAGGAGAAGATAATATCTCAAATTCTGGAGTCGATTTTGAAAAAATTCTTCCAAAGTACGATTTTTCGAGTTTGCACCGTTACTTGTTGGCATACCTTATAATAATATACTTTATTACCTATTATTCCTAAGAATCATGTTGCAATGGTTTTGTAGGTCCAAACTCATGAGTTTGTGTGAACAAAAAGTTATTCAAGAATTCATCAAAGAAGCTGATTTCAGATTTTATCAAAGTATTGTGGGAATATTACTTCCAGATGTCTTGCGGCCAATACCAAGTAGGGTTACTATGCATTATTAATTAATCAAAGCTTGCACTAGCACTTGTCGTATTGTCGTTAATTTTTTACGAGATCTGAACTGATTACGTGATTTCTTTAGGTGCAATGACTCAGTCGATAAGAAATTTTGCAAAATCAGTAGAAGGATGGTTAACATCAGCCACGGCTGGGTATCCGGAACAATTTGTTTCTCTCAAAGTTTCTGTCATTAATGCTTTAGCTCAAACATTGCGAAGATACACATCGCTGAATCACTTGGCCCAAGCTGCTCGTGCAGTGCTACAGAATGAAAATCAGATTTCTCAAATGCTCACAGATCTCAATCGTGTTGATTTTCACAATGTTGAAGAGCAGGTATTTTCCACATCCCACAGTATTGTTTTTTGTCTTAATCTCTTAATTACAACAAAAATGTAATTCTCATAACACTATTATTATGCACATATAGGCGTCATGGGTGTGTGGATGTGATCTTGACATTGTTCCTCTCCTGGAGCAGGATTTTAAAGCAACGTTAGCTCAACAACAAACTTTGGAACAATGGGCAAATTGGCTTGATGGAGTTGTTGATAAAATCCTCCGTCCACTAATGAATTCTCCCAAATTCGTTCAAGCTTCGCGTCTTTTCCTCTTGAAATGGTCATTCTACAGGTAAAATATCCATAAACTGAAAAGCACTAGAGGTTCAATCACTGTGTTTATTGAGAAACGTTTGCGATTTGCAGCTCCCTTGTCATCCGGGATTTGACGCTTCGAAGCGCTGCTAGTTTTGGTTCGTTTCATTTGCTGAGGCTACTATATGACGAGTATATGTTTTATCTGGTTGAACATCGTGTGGCCCAAGTAACTGGGGTAATGCCTATTGCGGTTATAGGAAAGGTAAATCTAATTTCAATACATATTTCTGTGTTCCTATAAATTAGTACGATCGACAATGGCTTTTAAGTTACAATGTGTCGTGTACAATTCTTTAGAAACCTGGAGAGCAGGAATTGTTCAGTGTCTCGGCGGGACCTCACGTAAAGGAAGAGGCAAATACAAGCGGCAGTCATCCTGTGAATGGAGTTGGTCTGGTTATGCCAAGTACGAATTCTGCACTAAGCTCGAATGTTACTATATCTAGTACAGCGATAGTGACATCCACTCAGACAATTGTTTCATCCACAATCCCGCATCAGAAAGCCGAAATCAAACGAGTTAAGAATTTCTTAGTAGGGTAATTGTCAAAGTATCTCAAGGTGATTTTTTTGCACCGCGTCAAGTTTTGTTTACATGAAGGAGCCAGCCATGGACCGGACAGGCACTCAACTCGTTCATGGGAGTGAAGTCGAGAGAAAGTGAACTATGTAGTTGACTTGCGTTAAGCGAATATTTTGAGAATGGAGTTGTCGGTCGTTCCACTGCGCACCAAGGATTGTAGTTAAACTGTTAAACTATCATGTAATACTTTGTCTTTTGAAATTATTTAATTTATCATACCATTTATTATGATTATTTAGAAGTTCATTCGTTGGAATTCTTTTGTATGACTTTTGATGTTATCGTTATTGTATTGTGCTAACTTAACGAAATACAGTAAGTTGAAGTATTCTGTGTTGTGTTGTATCATTATTGTAGTCTACCCGTTGTGTAGTGTCTGTATGTTAAACTTTATAATTATAATCTCAAATCAAATCTTACTTATACTCACAAAATTATCCAGTAGAAGAGTACTTCAGAAATTAACTTATAACGTCGCAGAGTAAAGGAAAACAGGACGCTAATGTAACTTGAGAATGCCTTTATCAATGCACAGGAGTTGAGAATGTGTATGTATTAATTAGATACTGCAATGCCTTAGTCATACAGGGTACGGATGCAGATTCAAAAGTATATATTATAACATAACCTTGCAAATTATTAGCAAATTATGAATTAAATAATACTACTATAGCTGAAATTAGTATGCGAGGTCTAGCGTCCAATATCGAGCGAATTTAAAAGCTATCTGCTTCATTATGCGTATTGTCGGTATTGTGTATTGTGTACTTAACAAGCTTTCTCTCGTATGATCATATCACATCACTCATTACTTACGTCATTACCATCACGCTTTGTTACGTTTATGCAATGTTTACGTCCCAAAGTGGATGACAAATTCGTATTCAAGAAGCATAATATACTAATCGTTTTTGCACATTTAGGGAACAAGGAATCATTGATAAATTATCACTATTATATTGTCTTTGTGAACGTAAGGGTTTATCAATTTGTGAAAAATTTTGTGACGAGAAAATCTTAATGTTATGTGTTCTAATTCTAATTTCTAATATGGTTAATTACATACTACAAACATTTAGTAATGTTTGCCCTCTATAATTCTGTTTGTGTATTTATGATAATATTAAGTAATATGTACAACAATTGTTTTCGTTACTTGTTCTATCTATAGAATCTGTACTGACTACTGACGTCTTTAGAAAGTAGAAAGTTAATATTGTGTGCAACAGAAACAATGTAACGGTACAGTGGTAGGGCATTGTAGAGATAGTGAAAGTAGATGTAGCGTCAATGTAACATATATCGTACATATTTGTAATTGATACAATGACTGTTCCATCCAGAAATCAAAACATTCAATTTTTCAACTTGTAGTGTCATCGTCATCGCCCAACTGCATCGTGATTCCAAGGCAAGGGCAATGAGAATAGAACAGAACACATTCATATTAACTTGTGAAAGTACTTTTTCATGTTGACTACGTGTACGTTAAAATGAATTTCAATAGCTCGTTATTAATTTGAATTTATTTACGAAACTATTATTATTAGACACAATCGTGAATAAAGTGTTAAAAATTTCTTGTCATAAACTGTAAAACCATTATGTATAAATCATCAGTATAATTTACGAACACGATAGCCAGTTCATCAGTACAAAATCAAAGTTCATTGAAGTTGAAGAAACATGATACATTCGAAGGATTCGAATAGAAATTAAATATGAGAAACGTCGAGAAAATTAGCTTCCACCATTGCTACGAAGCTTAAAAGGCACAGACGCATCTGATTCAACAAAGGGGAATAATTTTGGGTACAAATCGCCAAGATAATCTGTATTATCCACCACAATTGTTCTAAGCTTTTCTGTGTAAATAGTGTCAACCTCATTAAATTCAGGGCTACGGACAAAACGCTTTTGTTTTACATCAGGAACATAAACAGTGGGCACTGGCACATTTACTCTCATGTAAGCCCAAATATCCCTGAGCAAAAGAACGATTTCGTTTGCTTTGAGAATAGGGAGCATTTGTCCGACGTAAGACAAAGGAGATGGAATCAGAAGCCCCGTTTTCATGATATTAACAAGTCTGACTGTCGATTCAAGCTGGCTTGCAAACTTTTTGGATGGGCAATCCTGAAAAATAAACAAATCATTTTATTTTTTGGCTGTTTCAAAGTCACTTTTACTTTACTTTCACTTTTAGCAGTGAAATGTGAAACGGATACTATTCAATTTTTTACCTGTCTCGATGTCCAAAATGTAATAAAAGTTGCCATCAATGCTCGAAGTAACACCGAACAGTAGCACAAGGAAGGACAATGATTACCGACTAATTCAAGCAGATCCCATAAGTACGGATGTTCTTCAAACGATCGACGTATTTGAAGGTCACGTTCTACTTGGACCTGAAAAGAAACGGGATACAATATAAAGTTAAAATGTTGTGTGTTGTGTGAACAAATACGATTATTATAGCCGAAAGATTA
>JABASF010001142.1:0-25859 GCA_019776145.1 Harlomillsia oculata | reverse complement strand
ATTTTTTACATTTATTGTTGAATTTTTTTTTATTTCATTCCTATTCCATGAAAGCAATGTGAAGTTTTAGAGAACTACCGTCACAAGACTGGATATTATTCAACTGAAAATAATGCAGAGGAGATAGTGCAAAATAAATGGTATTATGCACTGCTTATCATGTGATATCACGTATGTTTCAGTCTACAAAAGCAATGTACATTTTATATTATACGTCAAATGGCGCCTGCTAAAGTAGCTGTTAAAGCAATTTTTACTCTCCCTTTTTCCGCTTTTTGGTGACAGTTACAAGCCATCTTATTAAAACTACAGGCAGCGATAAACTTTGGAATGAGTCTCATAAAATTGAGTCTGGTGTCAACCACTCACTTTATAATGTAAATGGAATGGTAGAGCGCAGCAGAGTCAGACCTAAATATGAAAGGAGATAACAAATAATTCAAAATAAAATCATGTTTTTAGGTTTCATGTAATTTCAAATTTTTCTGGAATAATGGAATAGTGAGAGGAACAGGAACGATAAGAAAAGCAAGTTGGCATTTGCACAACATTGCGGATTTTATTGAGTGGAAAAGCCAAAGTGTACAAAGCAAACAGAGGGAAAGATGGAAAGGGTTTTGCTCAAGGATCGCATTACAAATTCAACTGCTGACACTATGCCACAACTGTATAGATTGTTTTAATAATGAGGCTTGATCCTTGGCTTTCTCCCGTCTCTACACTTGACTCGTTTCGTGTCACTTGTCACCTAAAACGTGACGCACATTTCACTGAAACATGTCATCTCTCTTCTACCTTCAACTCGTCCCTCTTGGCCCGAAAGCGAATAAGTAATTGTAAGACATGGTTTCGCTGTTTCCCTTCAATGCGTATGCATTTCCATTTACTTTACCTAATGCACGCTTGGAAAGCAATTAGAGTCGATTAGGCCACGGATACGATGTACTGTACTACAGTACACAAACCTCAAAACCCTACTACAGCGAGAAACTCATAGTTCCAACTCTTACCGCTAAAACAAAACGTACTAAGAATAACTTCCAGCATTGTCATTATGATCATCAAGTAGAAACTCCTTGTGATGTTGTGATAGGATCATCCTAATGACATTGACATCAAAACTGTTTTTGACTCCGTGACACTGACAAGGGATCGCTGTCTTAAGAGTGAAAATCAATTTTCATAGTGGAGACTGAATATTTGCAATTTTCATATTCAGTAACTAGTTTTATGTAATGGAAAAGCATGTGACATTGTACAAGAAACCCATTAGGAGTACAATAAAGACGGAAAACATTATGTCAAATGTGAAAGAGTGACAACTTTAGGACTGACTTGACTTAGTGAGGAAGAGAGAGTGCGAAAAACGCATGGAACGCACATGTTTTGACAGGAGATGTTCTATTAGTACTAACACTATATGTCACCGGGTAGTGTAGAGAAACCAGAGAGATGTAGAAGAAAGACGATATAATGAAATGAAAATGTACGTGTGTGATCTGGTGGCGTAACGGGAGGCAAGCAATGGAATAGAAGGCGTGTGAACGCTTGTTGGCCTGGACATACGGCTTCTTTGGGACATTTGCCATGTAATGAGAGTGAATGTGGGAAGTTGTGAGTAAAATATGGGGTTGCAAGTCGAGTATCGTGGTAAAGCTTGAATGGGCCGGTAGACAGTGACGAAGACGACGACAAAAGAACGCGACCCGATATCGGTCTCGTAGTTGACTGTTGTGGTTGCAGACTGGTCATCCATTCCTCTCTGTGAACGGTGACTTGCCTGTCTCACAACCACATTCTGTTCCCATCGACGAAAAACCTTGTTGTGGTTTGCTTGGCTGACTGCAGTTCGCCAGTTGCTCTTCTCGACTTTGGCTGCGTGTAAAGTGTAATGCTTCTTCTGCATTGCATGTGCGACTTCCACAGAAGGAAAAGGAGAAAAACGCTGGGGGACATGATCGAAAATAAAAGGGGAAAATTGCCAAAAAGATGTCGAGAGAAAACTTTTCTCTCTTTGCCTGGCGCAGCCTTAGTCGTTTTTTCTAGGAATGATGCTCTATGAGTGTAAAGACGCCGCCGTAAGGTGTATGTGTGTGTGTGGCTCAGATGGGATACCGGTTTTCCACATTACACTTCTTCCTTCCTTGGTTTCGGTCTGAAAGAAAATACTGCTCTTGTCTATAACGGAATAGAAGGCGAGATAGACACCAAGAAGTAAATGCTTGTCTTTAGATATATATGCTCTTTAGTCGTCTTCAGTTGAAAGCTAATCCGACCAAAAAAGAGTGTGAAGTGTTGGGCAGACTGGCAAAATGTCCTAGTCGTGAAAAACTCTCGTTTTCTAGCTTCACTCTCCTCTCTTACTTCGTGCAAAACCAGTCATTTTGAGCTACATGCCAGACTCACCTTGAATTCTTGACTACTTGACACATAAAAGACGACTTCTCCTCACTTTTTATGACAACCAGAGAAAGACGTTGGAAAACGTCGGCTCATTTTCTATGGCAGGATTATTTCTGACAAACTACTTACGGTTGGAAAAGTCTTCATCGTTTTCTCCTCTATTGCATATTTACATTCTCAAAAGATATTGCTTTTTCCCTCATCTTCTTCGTCATCTTTCAACCTTCTCATTTCATACATTTTAAGCTTCCGAATATTATTAGCCAGTCTTACCGCTAACAATGAACCTGACGAAATATCATAATTTGGATGCCTTCTGAGAAGACTTGAGCTAATTGTAATCCGTCTATTCATTGCATACATAAGCATAAGTTAAGTACTATATTCAAAGCTTTAATTGGCATAATTGACATTTAATTTAGTATCAGTTACCCTGGGCATAAATTGATTTTACATAATATAGTTTACGGAAATTTATACGATATAATTTATAATGAATATATAGTTTAACGAGTTCACTGCACTGCCAAAAGTATAAAGTTTCTTATATTATGGTAATATTATTATACTAAAATAATTACGTTTGTATGATTGCGTGATTAGAAGTAACCACGTAGCCACCAAGTAACATAGATTTCTACAGATATTGGTTTTGAGTATATGACCATGAAAGTATGTATGCGTAGTTAGACGGTGCATGTAGCAAAAGTATGATAAAAATGGTGGAGGTAGAAATGATTGTGTAATCGTTCTTTCCTGAGTGTGAAGAAGACGAAAAAGGTATGAAAAAATTATTGGGGAGTCAACATGACAAAAAGGGGAAACTTTTTCTATTCAACTTTTGTCGGAGACGAAGGAAAAGTGAAAAAGACGCAAACTGTCCTTGAGTTGAGACCAATTGTAATGTAATGGTGACCTCCTTGGGTTTGTGACAGGTGACAAGTACGAATCGTTCCTCGTGGACTCCAGCTATAAAATGTACATGCGACTCAAAATCCGGAACCTGACACGAGCTGACTTTGGATTCTTCAAATGTGTCGCCAAGAACTCATTAGGAGAAACCGATGGGAATATCAAACTTTACGGTGAGTTTCTTCCTCTTATCTCCCCTTTTTTACTCGTACACTTCAAAGTATAACCTCTTGACCACGCAGAACGTTCGACATTCCCTTCATTATTTCCCTTGAACATTTCCTAACTTCTTTACCTACTTCAGATCACAAACATTTCCTCAAAGCCATAATCAAATTTTTCCCTATATAATTGCACCAAGAATGAAGACTTCACTATTCAATAAATGAGCATTGGGCCAGCAAACTCATTTTATATGCCAGTATAGTATTCAAAGTGTTTGTTGGGACTTTGTCGGCTTAACTTTTCATCGCGCAGTTTTCCGACTCTTTTCAAAAACGACAAAAGAAGGGAAAAGAAATTATAAAGTAACTCTTTCATAAGCACGATTTCAAGTGGAGAAGAATCTTCTCAGCTTGTCGAATGCTGAGATCATCGTCATATCCTTGTGTTAACACACTGTCATATTACATTTCTAAGATTCTCATTCATCCAAAACATCCACGTATTCAATGAAAAGAAGAAGACAGGCTTACTAAAAAAAACGTGTAGGAAAATCTCACGTTTAAGTCACTTTTTCTCCCTGGGATTACGGCGGCGGTGGCAACTGGCATCATCAGCTTTTGCCCATTTCATCCTTTTCTAAGTTCTTCTTCGCACTTATAAAAGCCTTTTTGGAACAAATCTCTCAAGCTTCTCAACTTATCAAATTCCTGGCACTATTTTGTGATCTATGTGGGTTTCACATGCGATGACCAAAGTAGTATCACTGATTCCTTATCTGTTTTCTCCTGGATCGTGATAATACATCTTTCACCAACTTGTTTTATGTATTTAATACAAATACATTTCTTATATTTCTTTCATGTAATCCATGTTTGACCTCGTTCTCTACAAAATTCACCAATTTGTACTAACAGTAGCAATAGCAATATAAATAAAGAGAATAAATATAGAAGCACATGATCAACATTTCGTTCTTTTGTCAATCCACTGACTGTATTAAGCATTGGATGACAATAATAATATTGAGCTTGCTGTACCACAATATATGCTTTCAGCCTTGCCGCAGAATTTGACCCATAAAGTTTCTACGCGAAGGAAAAATGGACTCCTGGAGTCGTGGAAGAAAGTAGAATTTTTTTTGCTGTTGTTCCGGATTTGAGCTAGTAGTCCGTCATCATCGAACTTTTTGTGTCGACAAAACAATCATTTTTCTCATTTTGTTTCCCATAGAATTCCTCCACGTCTTGTCCATATCTCGAGCACTGTAATAGATTGCATTAGTGCGACCTGACGTTCTTCACTGTTAACAATTGAAGACTGGAGTAAAACAAATCTTTTCCTATTTTTTTTATTTGTTTCTTTTCTGGTTATCCTTCATCGTAATTGTATGTAATATTACTAAACCCACACGGTGCTCGTTGTTGATACCGAACATTTTCTCTCAAAAGCTTGTTAAATATTGAAAGCAAAGAAATAACTGATAGCCACATACAGCCTGTGTTACGCTTACTTGCGAATTGTATTAATAAAATATAGTCCTTTAGTTTTCATTAGAGTCAGCCTTAAGCGTCGGGTTAAATGATACGGTAAACAACATTTCTTCTGGGACATGAGTTGAGTATACATTTTTGTGAGCTGAGAAACCATTAGCTTTATCTTTCAGAATCTATCATTTTGCCCATTTACTGTTTCAATTGCGTATTTTTCGCTGTTCCAACACATCATGTCATAACAGAATTCTCTTGTTTCAATCAATCAAGATTAACAGGCCGTCCTTTTTCGTGTCAACAGTTAATTGATTTCGTATTTCAGTCTGTACTCATCTCAGCCATTTCTCCCTCGTCTTCATTCCTTTCTCCCCTTTGCAAGTTCCTTGAGTGTGTAGACTCAGTCCTATGGGGTTTTTCCCCAAATCTTGAATCTATTTTCGATGACTTTTTCTTGTGTTTGCAGAGATTCCAGCCCCTTCAACCACCACCGTGGCAACTATCAGAACGACCGTTGCAGCCCAAATGAAAAAAGGCACTAACTTCTACAGAAAAGGTAAGCTTTTCATTTCATTCATTGAACATTAAAGGAATTTTAAAGTGGTTCTTAACCATTCTACGTAAAGTCGTGATGACGATGACTTCTTTTAAAAGTAATGCTTTGTAAATTCGGCAGAAAATTTGTGTCTCCTCCAAGCTCCATAGTTTGACTTGACTAGCTGGAGAAGGATGGAACAAAGTTTAGTTTAGTTGTACATGCTACAAGTGACAAGTTTTCCGTAGCTTATCCTTCCTGTAGGGAAGAAGGAAACGGAGAAACAGACTTTTGTGGAGTTTTCTCTATTCTTCTCCCTTCCCTGCTTTTTCGTAGGAGACTTGGACTTGAGCGGAATTGTCTCAAGAGTTGTAGTAAATTAAGTTTAAACTTTCCCAAGAGTGGAAAAATGCACCGAACATTGTCTCAAGGGAGTGGCGCTAACGCGGCATGAAATTCTTCCAAATCTGACGCCAAAAGTGGAGTGATTTAGTTGCAAAATGCGTTTACCCCTGTTTCCTCACAGCGGAAGTTGCCCATTTCCCTTCTCGCCTCTTTCATCTCCAATTGCAAATGTGAAAAACCACCACAAACTTCTTTATTATCACACCATTTACATGCTAACATTCTAAGATTATGTATACAAGACATTCCTCTTATTATAGTAGTGTTTAGGAATTTTTACTTGTAGTTATTTTTTCCGACTAAAAACTTAAAAACTTTACATTGAACCCTGAAACACTTCAAAATTCTAATGAATGCAAATGCTAAAACAATAGAAGCAAAATTATTTTTCAACAGATAGATTATGTGATTCTGCTTTGATACTTGCCATCCGTTCGTACAAGTTACAACCACGTGCTGCTGTGCTGTATGAGAGTTTCTCGTTTGTTCAAGTCTTCAGACTACAAAAAACATACGCCTTGGAGAGTACATAAATCCTGATAAAAGTCTAGCTCATTTTTGCTGCCAATGAAAAGGCGTAGCTGTCAAGATGTTGTAGCTAAATTATTTGTCTTCATTCCACAAATATTCCGCTACGTCTATGACAAAAATTTACACTCTTTCTCTTCCGGTTGAAAGCTGAAACTCGTTCAGATTCCCATGCAAAAAATTTGAAGGATCCCAGCTGATTTCTTTTTTTCTTCTCAACAAAATGCGAAAAACCTGAGACGACAATGTCATAAATCTATATGGAGTAAACACGTGGCAATCTATGCTTGCCAAAACTGTACTTACTTATCTATGATCCTGCATATGACAACATAGAGCACTGGAACGGAGAAAGTCTTTATACTAGTATAGTATACTTATAAAACTTGTTGCGCCGTGAAGGAATTAAAAATTATTCCACTCCTCTTTTTCAGCAAGTCAGAAGAAAGCATAAGCAAATGCATTATATCATTACATGTTTGGTACCACCGGAAAACGTCTCTGTGCCGCCTTTGGTTCAAGTCGCAATCCATTTCTAGGTTCTTATAAACGAAAGAAAGCATTTTTGACTAGTATTTTGCCTTGTGTTGAATTGTAAGTAGGAAAGTGCAATTTGTGTGGAAAACTACGACTATGGGAAAAAAGAAGACATTCGACCTGGAAGCTCTTAAGCCCCACACGTTTGGCCCATACTCACCTACATTGCCACATAACACGCGTTAGCCCATAAAACATTTCCGTATGGAAAGAGCTACTTTACACCTTTGGACTTTGAGCTCACCGAGTTGAGATTTGCTCCGATCCTCTACAATTCCCAAAACTGAAATAAATCAAGAGCGCAACGAAAGCCATTCGCAATAGCGTCTTTTGTGTTCCAACATTCGTTGGAATCTTTAGAAATTGCGGTAAATATCCAACTTTAGAATAAAAATCACCCATTAAACGTTTGAAACTCTTACATAGGCTCGATACATACATTGCTCAATTTCATATGAATTCCGCATCTCACTATCTATTTTAAAGCTCTTTAAGGTTTATTGGGTGGCCGTGGCCTACTTAACGTACTAGCATAATTTTCTGCTCATTAAAGAGACTTCATTGATAAGAATACTTTAACAAAGATTTATTTTTACAGATAATAAGAAGTCGAGAAATGAAGTTGTAATCGACTCCGAGTACAACGAATGGACGAATAAAGGTTAGTCCTTTTTCCACTTTAACTGTAATACTTAGTGCTGCACAGCTACATAACATTTCACGTAGTTTCTGGTTTCAAATGCCAATTTTACCTCAATGCTTTCTCGGCCTTGTGAACCAAACTCGTAAATTTTACCCTCGCTTTCTCTTTCTATTCTATTAGAAAATACAAGATTTATTTCACTTCCAGTTGTGGTTAGGTTAGGTATCTTAATCTAGTCAAGTACTGAAGTAAAGCTTTGCTATGCGAATCGCACTAGTAATCTATAAAATTAACAGTTGTAGAGAATAGAGATGCAGTTGCATGTCTTTATTCAGAATGAAATAATATTGTCACAGCAAGTTTTAAAATGAAAGTTAAGTATGCCACGGTTCAGCGAAATAAAAAATGAAAATCATGAAAAATTTGAAATTGTAGCACGAAAAAAGTTCAAAGACGAGGATATGCACAATTGTACGGCATAGTAGTTCTCCATTACATTTCGGATCTGTTCATTGTTTCGCAAAGACCCGGAAGGGTATGATGTGCCAGTAACAATGCCCAGATGGCTGGCGAGGCTCCTAGGGGAAATGTGCTCGACATGCCAGGAGTTAGTAGAGGCCATGGTCGAGGTAATTGGACGTAATTCACTTATACGACCTTGTTAATGAGCACACGACCCCGGGTATTACACCAGCCACAATCTCCTTGCAGTTTTTGCTGTATGCACTTTCCACAACCACCCTTTTCTCCAGCTCATCTTCTGTACTAACTCTATCTAACATTAACTCTCGGGAGCTCGCAACAAATGTAATGCATATTTCTCCGGTTCCTTTGCTCTGCCTATATGCACTTTCACTCCACGTTTGTATGGAACGAAACATTCCACGCATACGCATTTTAAAATTACCATGTCCTGTGCCCTTGAGCATTCCTAACCACAAGGAACAACAACGTAGCCAACATTTACAGTAATTGAACACACTACTGTCTTTATTACAACGATTGTGATTTCAAAATTGACATGAGGATCGCATACAAGTCTTATAGTACCATAATTTTGCTCAGGGCAATGTCACAGACATGACATTTTTATTAAACAGAAAGTTGAGCAAAAATACAAGTTATTCTTACAAAATGCACTCCTCATTCAGTCAGTTGTTCATTTTTTCTATGCCACGCCGTCACTATAGTAAAAATTCATCCTGTTCATATAATATCGTCGAAGCAATAAAACAGTACAACGTTTCCCATTCCAATTGCTTTGGGTTTGTGTTTTGTATGCTGAAAAAAACCCGAGGAAGAGAAAGGCCGAGGGTGGTAATAATAATCCAGTAACACACACACGGAAGTGCCAGACAGTCATTGTGTGTGACTCCGTCAGATAATTAGAGAAGGGGAGGAAAGGAACAGAGAGAGAGATGCATTTTCACTCTCATCAGTTGACATTATGCGTAAAGATGCACCAGGAGTAAATAAGTCCAAGTGTAATGGACAAAATGGTCAATGAGAGGAGTGGGTGGGTGAGCTATCGCAATGGCGTTAATCCCTTGGAGGATCTCTTTCACTTCATTCCCGTTGCGTTGTCTTATGTATTGCACGCAGTGTTGGGGTAGCTCAGAGTCTCGCAAAGAGTGCAAAAGGTTCTCTCTCACTCCGACTCTTATGAACAAAACACAAACACAAAGATACACACATCTTTTGGATGCTTTCCTGGTGGAATTAGGGATTTTCCTTTACTTTCCTTCGGGCTTACACAAGCTGAACTCCTGAATCCTGGAACACTGTGCAATGGGCTATCGTCAACCGGCACAGGAGATTAGGTTAGCACAGGCTCTTTCACTCCTTGATTAGGAATTACCAAGTGGGGAAGAATGAAACACTAATAGAGTTTGGGTGATTCACTCTCTCATCCCAGAGATCTCAAATTATCCAGCTTCAATGAGTTTATCAGTAGTAATCTGCATTACTGAATTCTAATTTCTGCTTTTAAATTATATTTACAGTTAGTTAGTGCTATTATATTCCAACTACTTAGATAATTGAATGATGAACGACAATGCAAACATGCTATGAAAAGTTGTACGCACACGAGTTAATTAATGCAACGCTGTATCAGGATTTTATTGGAGAGCTTCAGTGCAACAGATTTTTTGGCGTTGAAATCATTTTATGACTGTTGAGCTTTAAGTTTCCATACATGATGACGAAAGCGTTGATGCTTTGATAGACGTATGAGGAAGAAAACTGGAAAAACAAAAGTAATACTGAAGTAGAAAATTGAATCCTGGTGTCTCGTGAATATTTCAGCATCCACTGTCCAACCAGTACTGAGTCAACTGAATTACCGAAGGACTGGGTTACACAAGTCACACGTTCCAATTTCATTACACAGTTCCGAAAACGTCTAGCAAGTAACAAGTCGAATTGGGCCTTGGAAAGAGACAAAAAATGCTAGAGTTGAAAATATATTTTTACATTTATAAACATAAGGGAAAGAGGAAAGTTAGAACGGAATAAGAAAAGGAAAAGTTGCTCTGGACTGCATTGTATGATAATAGGTGAGAAGTCGTGTCAACTCGATGCTACTGTATGTCAGGCTACCGCAAGGGACTTTCTAAAGGACAGAAAAGTAAAAATGTATACAGAGACGTATGCAAATGTAGTTTTGAAGTTGGTATTTTTCCTCTCTATTTTACCCATCCTCAGACAAAGAGTAGTCGACTCGACACCGCAGGTTGGGCTCTAGTCTATTTTTTCTTGTTAAACATCTCTCTGCTGATCCTTATACGTGTCCCTCGTCTAAATTGTCCAAAATTCAAGTAGAGTAAAATAAGGGAAGCTTCCTTGTTCCTTAGTTCAATTCAGGTTTTCTCAATGCAGCCACGTCGAGTTCTCTTCACCTCAGGACGGAAAAAGGAGCAAAGCCCATAAGGTTTCTTCTTGTAGACGTCTCCACGCTTGAGTTTCTGTTGTCGTCCGTCTTTGTCACAGAGACCGTTTCGCATTGTCGTCCCGTTTTTCCATTTGCTTCCACAAGCCTTCTCTCACCTACGGGACTCGCAAATCAAACTTTGATTTAAGACCTTTGTGATTCTCTCACCTGGAGTTGCTCTGGCCTTTCTTCCGAGTGTGCACACCATTCTTTTGTCGCTGTCCTTTTGCTGTGTTCTTTAACACCCGAGAAAATGAATGAGTAAGAGTTGACTACTCTTAAAAAAATAAGACGCTCACGTTAGTAATACCAAAGGGTATGAATACTATATGAAGTCAGTATTCACAATTGTAAGGTTGAGTCATTTTCCAATGAAGAGATGTTTGGTGGGAGAAGTGTGATATAGACATTATAAGAATTTTATTAACGATATGGATATTGTCTTAATGTATAGCATTTTCCATTATTTATTGGTTCCTGTGGTTTCTTGCTCAGCAAACATCATGCTTTCAAGTGCAATTCTGAAAAAGTAATATATATACAAGATATGTGTAACTTTCAGAACTACAATGTTACATGTGGTCACGATTGTTTAGATCCGTATGCACTACATGTACATGAACAACATCGTTCAGCTAAGCTGGCAAATCAATATTTTTTGGAAAGTGATGCCGGCAGCTTGCTTCCGTATGTCTGTGCAGTGATTGTGTTGTATGAATGTGTTGGCATTCGTCTTCCGCTTAGTGTCAACCCTCAAGAAGGGTGATCCTGAAGAAAGGCGTAAAAAAGACCATTTCCACAGATTGAAAATTGTACATGGGGAAATAGAAATTGACGAGATTACACATAAAAGTCGACTTGACGCCCCACATGAAATTACCGTTTACGAGTCTCCCCTTTTGAAATGTGGCCTAAATGTTCACAACTCATGCCCTTCAAAAAGGACACAATACAACCATTTATTTACGCTGTAAATCCTTGCTTCTGATTCTCCCATATTTTTTTCATGGTGCTCGTTGCCCTCCGTTCCTTGGATTTACCATCAGAATTTTAGGATTTGTTATCATTGCTGTTTTCTGTTTTCCAAATAGCTTTCCATAGTAGCTTTAGTATAGTAGTGTAGTGAAAATGCAATGACGATACTTGCTTTTAGAAACTTGATGAATTGTTTTATTAACTTTTATCATTTCGTAGCTGTAAGGCATTAAGCAGTATGTATTAGATTATTATGGGACTGTACTGTTATTGCAGGAGGGAAAGAGATAAAAACAATGCTAAGATTATCATGACTTGACGTAAACACATGACATGCTGATGAAAGTGAAAGAAAAACTAAGCATAAACTGTTGTTCAACAGGTCAATTGAATTATGACGACTTGCAAAATAATGGAGTGGTGGGGGACGGTAGCTTCAACTCGGCCAGCAGTTTGAATGGGGAAAATGGCCTACTCACGACACTGAGTTGGCCAGGTAAATCCCTGTTGGAGTGGAGTTGGATGAGGACGTGGTGGCCATCCTCATCGTCATTGTCACTCTTGCAACATATCCATATCGAAAATAGCACCATTGCCAGAACTCTGGGATTCTGTGGAAGCGGAATCAATCTGATGTGCCTCAGTCTAACTTTGATCCTTATTCATTTCCACTAGCTGAATCTGACACTGATGTTTCAAGTGGGACGTTTGGGACACATCTCATGTCTCTTTGCCGGCCCCAACCCCATCGTACAACAGACAAACGACTCCATGTGCTCCGGTACGGTAGAGCTCAACGACACGTTTATGTTGGTTGTGTACCACCACTTGAATCTGTTCAATAGCCGCTTCCACTCCCCATTTACTTGCAGTCACAATTTTCTCCCTAGCCCAAAGAATGCAAACACTTTCACTTTCTCCTATTCCAAAATCCAAAAGTCCGTAAAGCCAAAGCACACTCAACTCCACTTTCCCTTTTCACTCTTTACTTTACTCATTGCACCACCACCATTACCTTCATGAGATGAGAGTCAAGTCAAAACCCCGCCGTCGTTCCGTCGTCGTCTTGTCCATAGTCCCATAGTTCTAAAAACATGTTGCAAGTTGCAATGCAATGCACTCACTCACTCACTCTCGTCTCAATCAAATTACACGAAATTCCTCACATTCAGTTCCCCATTTAACGAATATACTGTTAGTATACTGCAAGCATCAAATACAACCATACTACATGCTTTGTTCTCTACTTTCCCTTCCCGGTGGATAAGCAAACTCAATTCTGTCCAAAGATGATCAGACATTCCATTTGTTTACATTTCACTACTAGCCACTTCAAATCTTCTTCACTCTTCATCCTCTCTCAAGCTCCAAGTTGGTCCACAACACGTCAAACCATCACTTGACGTGACTTTCTTTTGTTACGTCACATCTTCAATTATATCTGTGTCGCTAATATAGTGAAGTCAAATTCCACATATTTCCTTCCAACTCACTTTCCCACTATCAATCTATAAATATTCTGCTTTTCAATGTCCACTGTCTATTGATAAACATGTACTTTACATTCAAACTATTAAGAACAAAACATCGTTTGTCTCTACTATTAGACTATTATTACATTACACAAAAAATCTCACATATTGTTAAACATTATGTAACATCCATTCCATTTCTATAATGTTTAGCCTTTCTTTCACTTTCGTACAAAAACATATTATATGATTCCAAATCCTACACACTCTTATCAAACAAACACATTCAAAATTTATATGATATACGAAAATTTTCATTCTTATTGTCATAAAATATACAAAATATTTGATGTATTTTATTGTTGTTGATGATGCTGCTGCCTGTCTACAAAATATTACATTTACCGCTACACTAATGCAAAAAATTAAAATGTCCATATTCTTAACTAATTTGTATATTAAATATTACAAACAGCAACGTAGGTCCACTTATTAGAGGTTTTCTAAAAATAAGGACATCCCTATTACATTAAGAGCACTCTACTAACACTACCTGCATTATACTAAACATTCGTACAGGAACAAAAATTTTGAATGTATATTCTTGGGTCTAACGAAAAATAATGTTACAAAAATGCACTTTCGCATACCATTATATTTACACGTGCATGATTTTTTTTTAAAGAGTTTGTTGCATTAATGAATTGCGATTCGTTATGCTATATGATCAAGATTCTATTTCAATTCCAATTAATTCTGTTTGTTATTCTAAAAAAAGAATTGATAATAGTAAAAGTAGCATAGTAAATAGTTAATTATTCATTCCCAACAATTTTATTGTGTACTTTAACGGAGTCCATACTACAGCATCGGAATATCGGAAACATAATTCTCCGACGATGATGAATACTTTTCGTCGACTATCATTTAATTGTTGTGGTGTCTACAAAGTAGCGTGTATGAAAAATGAAAAGCAATATTATAATGGTATAATTTATATCATATGAACACACCATTGTCATTGTCTCGTTTTGTCCATGCCGAAATGCTTTCAGTGACTCCAACATGATGGGACATGTAACACGTATCATATTATTGCGTGACTTTGAAATAACAATATATTTAATTTACTATAGTTAGCTGTGAATACAGTTTCTTTACTCTTTTAAACACACTTGCTATTAATGATTGTCAAAAATACAAAAAAACTAAAAGCAAAAAAAAACCAACAAAATTTCAGAATCTGATGCGCCCTGATAAAACACACACCAGAGCAAACGGTTTGTACATTGTACTCGTTTGGAATTAATTTGCACTATAGGTATGTTAAATGTAAAGGATACAACAAAAACTATAGGAAAAAACTTTTGTGTATATAAAAGATTAAAAGTTTACTTACCAATGTAATATGAGATACTTATAAGAAAGTAAAAAAGAGAGTTATTCATCCCATAATAGAACCAACAAAAATAAAAAATAAGAATTTTAAACAAATAATATTGTAATAACTTAACATGTTTAACATTGTGGAACAACAGAGAATCCATTTAAAATCGAGTAGCATAAAATAATGATAGCAAACAGCCTACTAATTAATTACTCATGGTAGGAAATGTGAAATGATGTTATTCGGATGAAATGTATTTGTACTACTTTTAGATGCCGGAGACTCAGGGAAGGAAACGATGAAAAATGTAGATTACTAAGAACGATGGGATTTCAAACTTATAGACAGCAATGTGCCGTTTACTAACTATATTAAGCAATTGTACTAATGTAACTACATATTAAATAATAATGCAAATTTGTGACGTGAATTGTGAACAAATCGAAAGAAGATCCATTAATTACTCAAATTCTTAGTTCAACGTTGAGTAGAAATTAAATTGATATGACAAAGGATTGTAGCAATGCACAAAAACTTAGAAAATTTGAAACTGAGTGAGTCTACATTAAATTATAATTTCTGTATTCCAACCTGAAGTCAAGAAATTTCAGTGTAATATAAATATGAATAAAATATGCGAAATAATTCCCCTGTGTACAAACCAACACACCGGATTTATATTGTTAAGCAGTCAAATTATTTTAATTTTTATTCGTTATCACTTTGCTCAACAAAACCTAATAATATTCATTAATATCATACCGTACACTCGATTCGAGCGTTAATACGGTAATGTCGAAAAAATGTCCATGTGGAAAAAAAAGAAAAAAAATCTATCACCGTTTCATATTAAGCAATAATTAAAGCTACCAATGAAGATATTTCTTCGGTTTCATGTCTTGATTTATGCAGTAAGCATTGAATACAAACAGTTTTGCCCATGCTTTTGTGACAATGTTGACGAACTCAGCTTATCATGATATCCAAAGGTGGATTATATTTCCAAACAGAATCCTCGACATCCTTTCGGTTACACTTGAAATCAATCTTATACAAGCCGGCGACGAAGAACATGACGGAGAGAGAGTGTTGGAACGAATTTCCGGGTCCAATCTAACGACAAGTCATAACGATTACTTAACTACCACTTGCCATTTGGCGAGTTCCCCAACTGTTCATCTCTTTTTTTTTTCTCCTGCAAGCCTGCCATATCAGAACACAATGCACACAAATGCAAACACCAGTGGTTCACCCAATACTGAAGATATCCTCACACTTTTTCAGTTCAATTGAATCATTTTCATGAGTAGAAAAAACAGGGTACTACATAGAAAAAATACGAAGCTGTCCTAAGCTGAAAGATATTCCTGTTGTTTACATGAAAAACGTCTTGTAATACTGCATGAAACACCTTATCCATCATTTACGTTCCGTAGTAATAAGAGATTTAGAAATAAAAAGCTACCTTTCCGATCGTGACAGAGTCATTTCCAATGACAGCGAAGCGGGAGTCCAAGCGATAGTTATATTTCCCATTCTGATAATCTTGGAAGCATTCCAAAGAAAGGCAGACATCTTCAAGTGTATCCTTCAGATGGTTTCGCAAAAGAACGTTCACGCTGATCATTTCTCCAGCCTCGAAACGCATCTCTTCTGCTTTGACAGCTTCTCCGTTTATCGAAATCTCTGCACGTGTGTCAAAGAAAAGCAGCAAAAACGTAAATCAATCAATCACGTCATTGATAGCTTGAATCTTTCTCCCTCATCTGATGATCATCAAAACTGTCTTACCCCATTGAATTGGAGATACTGTAACATGCTGTACCATAGCAGATGTGAGACGAATGCCCTGTAGTGTCGCTTTCCCTGAGCACTCTGGTAAAACCCACTTGAGGTCTACGTTGTTCACTATGTGCTCGCAACACACCGCCTCTTCTTTGCCTATGTAATCACAACGTGATACCCGCATTACAATTTGTTGGACTAAGATATTAAAGGCAACTTGTTACCTTTCTCAACATCGGATAACTGGCATCTATCCAAAGGAACCGGTATTCGACAAGTTTCAGCTTTTTCTACTAGTATTTTTTTGGTTTTCGCGTATCGCACTTCCATTTCATGCTGTGTAGCATTGCACAAATCCAACACTAAGTAAAACTGCGACGGTCTATAAAGGACAAAATAACTGCACTTTAACTATTCTTACTGAAGGATACTTCAATATTGAACACTCCTTACGTTTCTCCAGGAAGAGTATCCCATTTTGTAATGTACACTGCAGGGGGGACTTCTACATTAAAAGCAATTCCACAACTTCTAAAATGTCCAGTTTTGCGTCCGGGTCCACCGGAATACTTCAGATTTAGAACAGCCTCGAAATTCTGAAACAACACAATAAATAAGCATTTCAGCAAGCGCACTTGACTTCTGCTGGATGCAGCAACTGCTAATACTTTACCTTAATATTCGATGTAATAGACACTTTTGGAGTTCGCATAGAAAATGAGCCCATGCTACTTCCAGTACTCTTAACACTTGATCTACTAAACCAAACAAGAAGATTTTATGCAAATGCAACAATATACGTATGAATTATTCATTAGGTTCCTTACCTGTTAGATGCAGAAGATTCTGTTCTCTTGGGACGCAGTCTATCAGAAATAGCACCGAGTCTCGAAGGCAGTGAACTGGGTCCATCGACAGTTGAAGTGTTTGCAGTTGGGAGTGAAGATACACTGCTGTTGTCTCCTCCTTGGCAGTCGGGTTGGCCAATGAAGTCCCCTGCCCCATAGATGTACATTGTAAAGCTTGCCGTAGCTCCCGGTTGAATAGGAAGTTGAGACAAAATATTCTCATCGCTCCACTTGAAAATTTCCGACATCCGTTTTTCGATTCGAGAATCCATTGACAATTCGAGCTGATCTATTGCCACCTTTCCGGTGTTTGTGAGCGAAACTGAGCATTCCTGACTTTCTCCCATTAACAATGAAATACTCGCACTTGTGACAACAGAGTCAGAATACGAACTAAAAAACTCAGACTTTGGCTTTGACGTTTCGACCTAATTATAATAGACACGTATTAATAGCGTTTCCGACAGTAAAAATCCATCGACTCTAAAGTTATAAGGTACAACTATACCTCTAAAGACGGCAATGCTGGGACGATCTCTACGTCAATGTGAGGACATGGCATGTTCTTCATATTTCTTAATCTAATATTAGACTTCACTCCAAGTGTGTAAGTAGAGTATCCTAAAAATCGACAGTAATTGGAATAATACAAAGCCTCCATGCCAATAAAATCTTATTTTGTAATCGTAAGTGTACCTAAAATTCGTAGATTTCCAGGTCCCAATGGAATTCCAGTTAAAGTAGCAGGAAACATTGAAGATTCTGCTGGGATGGAGATTACATTCGAGTTTACTTGAAAATTTACTCCTTCGGTTATTAAGCACTACAGGAACAATGTTTTAATCAATGTTTAATTATGTTGTTCAGAGTAATAGCAATGTAATAAATTTATGACAATGAGAAAAAGTGAATCATCGTCCGTACCATAGAGGAAACTTTTAATTCAATTGGAAGAGGATTTTCTAGGAGTACAGTCACTTCGCAAAGTTCGCCTTCAATCCAGCTGAAGTCTACATTAAAATATTACACATTTATACATAACATGAATAACAAATTATTATGCTACTCTTCTTAAATTTTACAAAAACTGTAAGTACCGGCTTTGCTTGCGTCTTTGACTCCCTTGTCTCGAGTATTTGAAAAAGGTGTATAAACAAATGGGCTGATCTCTTCGTCCGCTTTCTTTTCTTCAATTTTTTCAGCCCTTAAATGTGGAGTAGGAGCTACAAGCTTAAAAACTCTGCGATCAAACCAAAAATGCAAATCAACTAATTTTATTCCACGAGAAAACGGGTGGTAGTAAATAAATACAACACTTACTTTACAAATGGAATATTGGTTAAATGCACCGGTGGCACAATAATTCCATTATCTAATGCCAGAGGAACTGGTACTCCTTCGCATTCCTTCGATAGCAACTCTAGTTGCATAGAAAACTCCCTTCTCTCTTCTCTAGTCAACTACCCACATCACAAGGAAAAAAATACGCGTTAAGTTAAAATTTCAACAAAATTTACTACAACAGTAACATAGATTTAAGTATTTACATGAGGCAGCATAGTATGTAGCAGAAGGGTCATATGGCGGGTAGCTAGTGCACTATTGCCCTTCCGTTTAGCAGTGCCAACGAGTTCTTGTAAGACTTGGATTTGAAGCCTTGGCCATCCATAAAACCCAAATCTTTTGGGTTCATTTGGATCCAGAGCTAATTTATAACCTTCCAGTAATTGTAATAACAATGAATGGCAAAGGGCCCAATTGGGATGTGGATTATGCGGCGAAACGCATCTCATTGCAGCAACACGCTTAAAAAATGCTGCTTTACGATGAAATCCCAATTTTGTATAAAGTTCTGATAAGGCATTGAATCTTTGCATCTGAAAGTAGAAGAAACAAGCAGGAGTTTATACTTAAGCCTGTTAAGAATAATAAGATGCAGACTACAAACGGGTCTCACTTTTTCGTCTTCTGTTAATTGCAAGCTAATAAAAACTGCATTTTGTAGAAAGTCAGCTGCTGCCAATATTTGGCGTTGCTCAATCAATACTAAGGCAGCCTTAATTGATGCTTCTGTTTCTATAATACCAGCTTGACGATACTACATAGATAACAAACTTTTTTTAGTATCGAATAACGTGTACAGAAGTTTATGACTTATGACAATCACATCTATTACAATTATTACCTTTCCATAATGTGTTACTGATTCTCTATATTTTTCTAAAATATCGGATTGGGATAAGCAATGTTTCACTGGTGGTTTACTCCCAGTGCTAACATCTGCAGGATCCAAACCATGCGGCAAGGAATTTGTGTTAGATAGATTTTTATATTTTGCAAATTCACTGCCTTGCAACGAAGAATTCCTTTGAAGTGTCGGGGATCGTCGTAACTGTGGGTACATGCAGGCTACTGAGGCAGAACACATACCTTCAAATGCACCTGAATAGGAATACAAAGTAAAATATTAATTATAATATAACGGACACGGTATATTCAGATGACAAGAAAGTGAAAATGCTAATTTAAAAATTACCTGCTAACCACAGCCAATCGTTCACCGATTTAAGTATCTCCGTAGCACTTTGATAATGAACAATAGCGTCGGAAGGAAGACCTGCTTGTAAACAAAGATCGCCCAATTGCTTCTTCAAGCGGCCTTCCGCTCTTCTCTTATTATTTTTCGATTCCAAATCTAGCCCGACGAAATCTTTTTTCTCAAACGGAGCACAAAGTGCCGAAAGTAGTAGTGCTCTATCGGCTTTCCGTACACTACAATAATCATTCAAAAAATACAACGTCATTAACATTTCCATTTTGAAGTGTATGAATAAGTAATAATGTAAGTTACCAAAACTACTTACGCCAACTTGTCTAATCTTTTGGATTCCAGTACCCAAAAAAGACTGGAAATGAACTCTTCAATATCAGTTTCTAAGCTTTGACTCTGATCCATTGTAGGATAAAACAGTGTTCTTGCTTTAAAATTTGACGGAGTACTTAAGGATTTATGATCATACGACAACGACGTTATTAATGTCGACTGCTCCACATTCTCCATTACCATTCTACCATCGGAGTCATTCATCATTGTTGTGTACTGAACATTCGTAATTGACTCAGACCTAGAAGTTGAATCTTCACTTGTGGAATCACAAGCCTCTGCATCTTCAGTAGTAGTCCCTAAATAATTTTGCAAAGAATCCGAACTTGAAGTTTTACGAGGAAGTGTTAATCCACCCGACTGTAATTACAAATCAACATTCACATACTCTTACAAGATTGTAAGATCGCCCAATATTATTTAATATATCAGAATTAATAACTTACGCTACTATGAGTGGATGATGTAATAGAATTTGAACCAGAAGCATTTTCTATATGCCCATGTGGACCAGAACCTAAACTATCTTGTCTATTTTTATTTGTAGCAAAACTTTGATAGCCCCCATCCGGAAATTCCACACAAGGGCTAACATCAGAGGAATGTTGACCTTCGTACACAGTGCCATCAGAATTTAATCCAAAGAGTATGCACCTCGAATCAAAAAGTGTGAATGCATACTTCACTTTGACTGACTCATGAATCCGGCACAATTCATTAAACTCCTCTTGAGAATTGCATTGTCCAATTGAAATGAGTCCTAAGGCTTTTCTATGCGTTTGAAAATCACCCCAGTCATTATTCTCAACGGGGTAGCTTCTTAAAAACCTTATCCAAATATGTCTTGGTTGGTTTTGAGAATCAAACACTTTGATTTGATTCACTCGAGAGATTCGCTCAAATGCGCGATTGAACTGCTTCGTCCGGAGTTGTCGACCTGAAACAACATATCAACGAGAATCCAAATTTCCTTAGTATCTCTTCTCATCTTTCAAAAGTGACACATGAAAAATCTTGTAATTACCAATATGACGAACGACAACAAGCAATGCTTGATGGTCATGTGGTGTCTGTTGGTAGTCAGGGTACGACATATTTTGTTCAGGAGCTGTACCCGACAAGATCACACTCACGGCAGACCTCATTTATATTGAATATTGAGTCCTCGTCATGAGCAAATAACTGATCATTTAATCCTTCTCTTATTCCGTCCCCTAAAATCATGTTTCATTCAATACATTATAATATTATACCACTACAAAAATCCCAATCAGCACCACATAACATTCAAAACTAAATCATTTGGGTACTTTCACTATAAACATTAAAGTGTTCAAAAGGTTTTGTTTTAGTGGGATTAATGCATTGAAATTAGTGAACAAAGCACGCACCTTGAAAACAAAGCAAGAGCAAAGTGAAGTCCATTACAGAACCGTGAATCAGGAGAAACTAAGTTGAAAAGACTGACATTCCACACGGGGAATTCAGTCGGAATCAACCTCAACTTCCGCAACCAATATTAAAGCAATTTTTTGTTTTGATTTAGTCAATTTTTCCTCAAGATGACTTCAATATTTTGGCAAGAGTGTGTTTTATGCAAAGAAAGCAGTAGTTGTCCTCGTTTTGAACATGAACACTGAATAGACATTATTTAGGAGTCATGTTTTGTTAGTTTCATCTTTACACCTTGACCTTCAGATTGAGAATTAAGATCATTATCAATAAAATGCTTGATTACAATTAAAAAGTGAAACTGTGTGAGCTTTGTAACTGTAAACTGTACAATAACTGTAAAAACTTGTGTTTCAAAATACCTTTTCAATTTTACGGTGATAGTGAGTCTACCGTTAACTTATTGTAGTCCACATTGTTGTGCTTTTGTAACTTACATTGATCTATTTACTGTGTTTTATGTGACAAAATGAGATGGAATCTTAATGTACTGCAAAATAGGGAGTTCACTGTTCACCTCACAATAACGAATAACCACTCAACTTTCACATAATGTGTCAAAAATCATTGTGGAAACTTAACTTGTGCCTTTATACAGGAATAAAAAAAGTGAAAATGTATGTACACAATGTTAAGTTACACTTTTAAAAATTACGTTATGAATTCATGATTAATTATGTACTCAAATCTTCTTATCTTATAAATATAAAATTGATTCAATGATTTCCTTGAATGCCGAGAAACACTCCCCGTATGTGCTGTTTTTTTCTGTCAAAATAATTTATTCAGCTTTTTAAGTTGAACTGCTGCAGCCCAGAGCATGCTTTAGACAATACGAAACAATGGAAAAGCGTCGGTTTTTGGTCATTTCATGACTTTTTAAAATTAAATAGAAATGGAAATGATTTCTGGCATAAAGAGTGCAATTGGGATGCTTTTTATGTGAACTGTAAACGGCTGCACTTAATCATACCTAAGAAAACTTTATTACAATCATAAATTGTTTTATAGAATGTTTATAAGCTATTAAAAATCCATAAACGACGCTAAACAGTTGTACATTTATTTTGTCCAATCCTTCCAATAAGGATTCATGTTTTGGGGTGCTGTGATATGATTCATTGAAAATTGAAACAGGGAACTATAGAACAAAAAAATGTGAAAAAATGAAAGCTGAACAAATGACGCTCTACTTTCCATAACGACATGGTCATAACGTTATTCAGTTTTAGATTTGATGAAAGCAGCTAGACGATCACATGTGGCGTACTCATCTACAGAAATATCACGAATTTTTGGAAGAAATTCATCACGTATAAGACCTATAAACTTCTTATAGGCGCACTTGTACTTTTTACTCAAAGTACTGTCAAGTGTGTTTAGAATGCTGAAAAGAACAGCAGCTGTGACATGAACCTGAGGCGTCAATTTGACTGTAGTTGCAATAATGCGCCATACGTTTGACAGACAAAAGAAATCCTTGATTTCGTATCCGTATGAATCCATCTGCACATCCTCCGTAAACAGTATCACCATGTACGCGTACAATGTACAGTACCTGAAAAAGACAAAATTACGATTTTGAAATGCATTTCCAGATCATGAGGAAGTGAAAGTATTAATGTAAGTTAAGCGTACCCGGAGATTCTTTCCAGGAATATATGAAGCATATGGTTCTCATTCCCTTTCAATTTATGTCCAAATTTTGAAGCGTAGGTTTGAATCGAATCCGTACTTTTCCATGGAACGCTGAACGGCACAAGAAATGGGCACAATTCGAAGAAATGTGAACGAAAAACGTACGCCATCCGCGATTTTTCTTTGCAAATCTCCACTCCAAGTATTGCCAGTGATAAAATGCAATGTGGAGAACTGCTGGAGAAAATTATTTCGGTTTTCTTTAGAATTCTTGAAACAAGTAACTTTTCAATGAAACAAACACCGCCAAGTGAATCAATTTCATCTGTAATACAAATTACAAACCAATACTATCAATAAACCGTATCAATTAATTTGATAAACTTGATACAATTAATTCTATTTCCTACCGTCAATCATAAAAACACGCTCTTGTCCACCATAAACGATTTTCACAGGTTCACGATCGAGCATCTTCGAAAACTGTTGAGCTTTTACCCGAACTTCTTCCCTATTCGATTTAGCACTTAATGAATTCAAAGATGTGAGCACAATTTTCAAAACTTCCTTGTAAAATTCCTTGGTCTTCGGAATCGCTTCTGATCCAATTAAGCTTGTCATTGAATCGTACAAGTTCAACGCGAACATCGATACCTCATAAACTCTGAAATCGCCTTCCAGGACGATACCCGACAAACCCGGCATAGTTTCTTCGTGTAAGTTTTTGTTATCCGTGCACATTTTCTGGCAAGACTACAATGTCAAGTTACACTTTCAAAAATTAGGTTGATGGAAGGCAGAGGGTGACAGGTAAGGAGGTAACATTCGGAGGTAACATTCGGAGGTAACATTGGGAACCTTACCCTAACCAAGTTGACCTAAAAGACGATCCACCTTTTGCCCCGTTCCTCCCATACCCATATACACAATGTGACCTCTCAATGTTACCTGTTACCTCCCCATGTTACCTCCATATGTTAAATGTTACCCTGTAGGGTTCGACTAAGTTTTGTCGTGTCAAATGTCAAAATCAAGTACAGGTCAAAGGTCGCGGGAAAGGGTAAAAATCGCCGCGATTTTTACCCTTTCCCTTACTTGTTTTGAGACAGAAATAACCCTATGCCATAATGGTCAATGATCACATCAGGGCGAAAGTCAGCTTCGGGAGTCCATTATCATATTAATGCCCGGGTAAATCAACATAGGGAGGTAACATAGGGAGGTAACATTGAGAGGTAACATTGAGAGGTAACATGCGGAGGTAACATTGAGAGGTAACATTGGGTATATGGGTATGGGAACGGGGCAAAAGGTGGATCGTCTTTTAGGTCAACTTGGGTAAGGTAAGGTTCCCAATGTTACCTCCGAATGTTACCTCCTTACCTGTCACCCTCTGCCTTCCATCAACCAAAAATTATGCTGATTATGTTATGATTAATATGTACTCAAATCTTCTTACCTTATAAATTTATAAAATTGATTCAATGATTTCCTTGAATCCCGAGAAACACTCCCCGTATGTGCTGTTTTTTTCTGTCAAACTAATTTATTCAGCTTTTTAAGTTGAACTGCTGCAGCCCAGAGCATGTTTTAGACAATACCAATACGAAACAGTGGAAAAGCCGAAAAGCGTCGGTTTTGGTCATTTCATGGCTTTTTAAAAATTAAATAGAAATTAAAATGATTTCTGGCATAAAGAGTGCAATTGGTATGGTTTTATATGAACTGTAAACGGCTGCATTTAAACATACCTACGAAAACTTTATTACAATCATAAATTGATTTATAGAATGTTTATAGGCTATTAAAAGTCCATAAACGACGCTAAACAGTTGTACATTATTTTGTCCAATCCATTAAGATTTATAAAATAATTGTTACTTAGAGGATGTTGGTGGAAAACCTGAGTCGGGACATTCAAATCCTTCAAAATCGTTTCTGATTGGATTCTTCAATGTAACAGTACCCACATCGTACAATGATGTAAAGTCTAATTGACTAACGAATTCTGCGGCTGACATTGATTTTTGTGAACGGTAAAGCACTGTTTTGGTCGGGGTGTACATGATGAAACCATTTTCTTCAAAGTATCCGTATGGATTGTTATTCAAATTGAGGAATACAAAGGGAGCAATGGCATCAGCTCTTAAAATTACTCCGAAAGTTTTTCCATCCGGGTAAGTTTGAATGGATGAAACCTTTAGTTAAGAGGAGTTCAACATATTTTGCAAAGATATATGAAACTATAATAATGCAGAAGCAAAGGCTTAAATATGTTTATCCATACGTGTAAGTTGGGATTGCTCATGTAACTCAAGTTTCGTGGATAATCAAGCCACAAGAAGTTGTCAGGAGTTCCAGGCATAGTCAAATATACGAAGCAAACAGTTCCAGCAATTTTGCATGCATTCACTTCTGTACTTGCGATGCGATGAACTTCATTAGATGTTAGTGGGTTCTGCATAATAGGAAAATCATGATCAGAAAATTATAATAAAAGCATTAATGAAGATCAATATTTTAACTATTTGGTTGTAAAGATGAGACGTACGGCAGAAACATTCACTGTTCGATCAAGAGTTGCTGTCTTGTTGTTCAATCGGAATAGACGAACTCGCATATTTCCACTGAAACTTTGAATAGCGTCGGAAATGAGTTCAATGATGACATCTCCACTGCTTTCTTCGACATAGGGGGACGCTAAGACTGGAGCAAAGAAATTAAGGGCGTAGTTCATGTACATTTTCCATCGTCCGTCAATTTCTAAATGGATACAATTTAATTACAATCTTGAATTTGGTTCTAGAACATTTTATGGTGATTTCCTTATGCTTCACGTTCACGTACCAATAGAAGCCCAAGATGCACCTT
>JABASF010001141.1:0-25861 GCA_019776145.1 Harlomillsia oculata | reverse complement strand
GCAAACGTCTCAAACAACTTCCTTCTAGAATAAATGAAAACGGTCCGTTATTTATTATAATTTTAATAATTCATAATGCCTCGGTTGTCTCTCTTTTCCATCCCTCGGTTCATTCATTCCGGAAAGATTAAATATAAAACAAAATCAGGACAGGATCTTGATTTCTTTGAATTGTTCGTTTTTGAAGGAGTCGGTGTAAGAATGAATGGTTATTTTAGGATTGTAATACAGGTGACGGTAAAGGTTGTGGAGAGAATAGGTGCCGTGGACCCAGTAGCCAGTTAGGGAAGAAGAGGAACAAAAGAAAGCTGGGAAAGTGCGGAGTGTACGCACCTGAGGTTCTCAGGACTAAAGATGAATGTTTATAGTAGTCGAATGACGTGTTGGGCACAAAAGGTGAGGTGAGGGAATCAAAGGAAGGCGGAGACGGAGACGGAGGCTGACTGACTCAGTTGAGATGAGACACAGTCCCATGTGATTTCAAGGACTCGACTATATGCTTTGCTGGAGTATATAATATGAGGCTTAGGCATCAAAAAGAAAGGAAATGCACTATGCACGTCTTGTTCAGATAGAGATTGGGATACACTCCAGCATGCGAAGGTTGACTGGTCGCTAGGCTACGTGCTCTGAGAGCGTCCCGCCCTGGTCCTTATAGGAGCTGCAACTCTGGAGATTTCTCCATTCATGGTCACTGACCTGCTCAACGTAGTCCTCTTTCTCCAGAGCACTTGTTGTCAGTGCATAGTATCATCGCCACCACCAAGAAACCTCTACACCAACAAAGACGACGATGAGCACACAGAAGAAACCCATTTAAGCCCAGCCAAGTCTTGAGTATGCTCCTATATCAGTATGAGCTCCAGCAGGCTCCAGCACGAGAGAAGGAGAACAAGGACACACATACACACCAGCAAACCTTCAAAGAGAACTTGCCTCATTCACAGACACATGCACGTACTATGTCTTGCACCATGTACTTTACTTCTAGTCGTTCTAGTACTATATATATAGACCGAAATAGAGATACCAGGGTGTTGTTCTCCGGTTTTTAAATCCAGGGAAGTCCATGCCACATGGCACAAAGGAGTGCTTCTTACACGATCAAGATCAAGATCACGCACACTATCGAATCGCATTACCTTGGAAAAGGGTCCACACGAGCACGACACGTAGTCCAGAAAACTCTTCACCTCATCTACAACGACAAGACCAGAATGCACTTTTTCACATGGGCCGAACGTGAGAGGAATCCCGGACCACCGCACCGAGACCCGGATCGTCACTCGCTATCTGTGGATGTATGTACATACTAAAAATCTATTGTGGGTTCAACTGAAAGAGAAAGCAACTGGAACGAATCCTGTTTGAATTTCTGTTTTAATTCCACCACGGTTTCGACTCAAACAGTGATGTTATTGTTGTTATATAAGGTAATTAGGCTCTTCGTTAAAAGTGCTACCTCTACTCGTACTTTCAGATTTTCAGATTCAAAAACTCCACGTGATATGGAAAACCCAGAAAGATAAAAAATGTGGATGATGAGAGGCGTTTGATCGTGTGCACGAAAGATTTCACGACAACGACGCATTAGAAATTTTCATCTTTTTTTATTTTCGTTTGTTATTATGTCCCTTCTGAAACGAAATTGGGGCCAAAGCAACTGTTTCGAATGAAAAAGGGGAGAAACCTAATCTGCTGGAAAAAAGGAACTAAACAAGAGAAATAAATTTAGACTTTTATGTATGCCCAAAGAGTTTCATTTTTGCAAAAAAAGTGAGTATTGCCGTGCCTTATTGTGTCCAGAAAAAAGGAATGTTTTTTTCATGCTTTTGAATTTGAGGATTTTGAGGACCCTTTTTGGGTTGGTTTGGTGTAGCACACACGCGGCACACACTCCCGAAAGCGTGGCAGATGTTTTTCACAGAAATGTGGAAATCTGAAAAGGGGAAGGAAGAGCAGAAGCCAGAATTGAAGCAGTTGAAATGCCAGTGAAAAACCCCAAAACAGGCTCAAAGGCAAGGGAGGTCCACTTTGCAACTCGGCTACAATGTGGCGGAATATTCCATTAACTTAACTCACTTCAGAATCCGAAATGATCGTACGAAATTGTACCCTTTTCGAGAATCTTCTTATTTCGGCATTCGTACATAGCCGTCATCGTCCTATGTTGTGGAATAGCGCCTTCAAAACCTGATAGTCAATATCAATATAGCATGATTTTGAAAACCGGGTCCTTTTAGCCGTGCCTTGGAAAGTAATGTTACAGGACAGGACCCTTAAAATGCATTCCACTATATGTACCTATACTTGCTGATTACAAAACCCGTACCCAAAGGAGAACCCGAGAGCGAACCCTTATTATTATAGTTTTGTGAATACGGAATATCGCATGCATAATGTAGCTGAAAAATTTTGGGGTTTTCCGTTTGCATCCGTCACGGAACACACACTCGACGAAACTCGACTTGTGTCCAAAAATGGGGAAAAAAGGGAACAATTGGGAAACGAGTGATTTCAGGCTGTTGGATTGCACTGCATTTCCACTCAAAAATCAATATTCCACTTGGTGAATTAAGAGAATTTCACCCCATTTCCATAATATTTCATAGGCAACTCCAACTATACAATGGATTTTTCCATTTTCCATCCCCTCACTACTCACTCCACGCACTCGGTCCGTCCAACCATCAACACAAAAACTCAAAAATGGACAAAAATACGTGTACAAAGACCATACACAACCATTTTTATACCAAATTCAACAACATAACATGGCCATAGCCATTCTTCCAAAAAAATGTGCAAAATAAAAAAAGTCATCAATTTGGTTGTTTCCTGAGGCAGAAAACGATCAAATGTCTTACAAAAATGACCTGTAGGACAAAAGTCACTTTGTCCTCTCTCCTCTGTCACAAAATGACGTCATTCAAGTGCTATATTATCATGAGAATTTCATAATTTGTCATTTTCAAAATGAAACAGGAGTACATGTACATACTGCAGGATAGAATAGAATGCACTGTACACTAGCAAAAGCAATGATACAGCATACACTTATCCTTGACAAAAGTGAGGATCTTGTGACTTGACAATAAGTGTTAATGATAATGATACAACCAGTAGTGGAGAAGCGCGGAGGAGTATAGATAGAGCAGACAGCATTAGAGCTGGAGAGAATTTCTTGTTGGAAAGGTAGAAATAATAAAACAGTCAGTGTAGAATGGAATGGAGGCAAGCGAGATTCGGATTGATATAACAAGGTGAGTCGGTGAGTGTGTGTTGTTATAAGTTGTAGGTAGTTAGTTCGAAGGAGACTAAACTGGTCGTGTCGTGTTGTAAGTTCTTGCCCAGAAATGTACATTGCGTGTGACGCTACCAATTGATTTCATCATGTTCATTCGACGACGACGACGACGTCGACGAATACGCCGAATACGACGACTTTGCTCTTTTCTCTCGCTCCTCGCATCGCATCGATCCCAAAAAATGTTATTATCTTATTCTCCCCGCCTTTCGAGAGTCACTTGTGTCCACACAATCATTTTTTCCTCTTTTTTTGTCTCTGGCGAGGCGATGCGATCCTTGTGCAGGAGCTGGTGCTGGATGCTCGTGCCTCTCACAAAATAATACTATGTATAGTTTTTCTATTAATAAAATCCCACATTCACCTCACTTGTCTGTTGTCTCCGTGTTATACATTTTAAATCCAATATCGATCCCGGCGACAATAGGAAGAGTCACTTGAACTCACTCACTCATTCTAATTCGGATTGCAGGTGACTTGTCTAAAATAAAACAAGGGAAGTTACAGATGGACACCTGCATCATCCTTTTCCCCGATACTTTGACAAATCAGGGATTTTGGCACGGAATTTCCTCAATTTTGTCTGCACTCAAAATGAAGACGGTGACTCAAAGATAAAATTCGGATACGACGTTATTGGAAATTTTGTCTGTACATTTTGACAAGAAGAATGAAAGAAAATGAAAAGAATAAAGAAGAAGAAACATGCTGCCAATTGATTTTTCGTTTTCTCTCAAACAAACTTTTCCAAAGCCTGCATGGCGATGGGCGATGGGCTCGTCTCTCAATGCTCCCAAAAAATATTAGTACTCAGTCAGTGAAACACACTCCAGACAGCCGATTATTATTACTACAGTATTACGCAGGATTACGAAACGCAAAAGAAAGCTCCGGAAATCAAAAAGAATTGCCAGAACTGGAGGTGCTAGAAAAGATAAAAATTGATGTCATACAAATTAATGATAAAGAAGAATACTGTATAATAGTTATGTATAGAGTATACACTGGTTTGAGATATGATAATCTAAGAGTTTATATGGAATAAGAGATGAAGGAGAAAAGAGGAGAAGAGATGGATCTGATGATGGCGAAGAAGTAGAAAGAAGATGAAAAGGAAGAAGGCGACTTTGAAAGAGAAGTGAGTGAGCCGAGGTTTTTTTGGCCTGTGGAGTGTGTTGTAAGTTGTAACTGATAATAGACAACGACGGTCGGACATGGGAAAAGTTTTCCCCTCTTTTAGCAGAGTGACCAATGGCCACGAAGGAAAGTCGTCGGAGTAAGCTACAAAGTTTTCACAGACTTGCATCAAATTGAACGTCATTGACGCTAACAAATTTCATCCCATTTTTCTGTCTGTCTCCGTCCGGACGGACGGACGAAAACCCGAAAAGCACCCCTTCGCTTTCGCCTTTCATTCTCATTTCGTACTACCTCCGCTTTTTCGGTGTTGTCAGGCTACACTTAGTACATTTGCTCTCTGCCTGCTTTTTGAGCTCATATCTCACTGCATCCGAGCAAGGACATCCGACACTGCAAGTCAAATGAGCGTCTTTCAAAGATATGTAAGTGATGGAAATCCGGTAGTTTTCCTCCTCCTCCTCCAATCCAATGAGCACATATAGATTCGTCATCGTGTCTGTCTGTCTGTCGGTCAATGTCATATCATGTTATGTCATGTCACGTGTCATTCAGTGTCAAACTACCTCGTCTTTGTTTTGTCGCCATCTCGCATTCTTTTCGTCTTAATTATAACACTCACATTTCAGTATGGCATTTGCCATGTTATTATTATTATTTATCCCTCACTTTCCCTTATTATTTGCCTTATCAGCTTGACTTTCCTTGTGAAATAAAACTTTAAATTCAAAGAATTCCATCCAAAGAATGTCAAAGTCA
The DNA here is from genome assembly GCA_019776145.1 of Harlomillsia oculata. NCBI lineage: Eukaryota > Metazoa > Arthropoda > Collembola > Entomobryomorpha > Oncopoduridae > Harlomillsia > Harlomillsia oculata. The sequence continues at coordinate 20,658 of JABASF010001141.1, read as the reverse complement.
TTAAACTTCAATCAAACTGCTTATACATAAAACAATTCTCTATTGTCAATTTTAGTGCATCGCAGGAACAATATCATAAAGTGACTTCATCTGTTCAAATTCTTGTAATATATCTTAAGACGGAATGAACGGCAGTCCAGTAAGGAAAGAAGGCCCCTTTCAAGTTTTGTATTTCTAGCTCCTTTTGGCCCAAACTAAACAAACATCTCACATATTTTTTTCAAAAAACAAACCCCCATTGGACTTTTTCTTCTATAACAACAGCATTATAGTTTGTCAAAAACATACAGTTAGTTATCTGTATTAATAAAATTAGTATTGCATATAAGTTTAATTGCAGTGTATAATTAGTCAATTAGTCCCTGAGATGATTCATACAGTGCACTGCAGGTCAGGACGATTCGTACCCTTATTGGATTTACGATTACTTTATCATTTCTTATGTCACAGTGTTTGAATGAATGAAACACCAAACTACACCAGAGCACAACGGCAATTTATACAAGGAGATGATGTGAAATTGTCGTTTGGAACACCCGACTCCGCCCTGTCGGCATCGTCGTCGCATGGCTGTAAGGACGTGAGGAGCTCTCTCCACTTTCCGCACAAAAATCGCAATTACATAATTTTCGGTTTTGTTTCTTTTTACCCTTCTGTCCCACCACTCACCACGCAATGTGTATAAATTGGCCTTGGGTGTTCGCATGTGTGCTTGGTTCTGTGTTTCTGACAACAAGAAGACGACAGTCGACACAGCATGGGAAAAGAGGCGACGACAAAAACGAGATACAAAACTACACATTAAGTCTAATTTGGAAAAAAATGATTATGTCATCCAAAAATACAAGTTGCAACTACTTACTTTTACTATTTTTCTTGTTCTTTTTCGTTCTCGTTATTCAACTTAATTGCAAGTTCTATAATGCCAACTTTTTAACCAAGTTGTAATTTGATGCTCTCATCTCATTATAATTGCTTTCATTGCTGTCTTAATTGCCTTTTAATTTTTTGCGCCATAAATAATGCTGTAATTAACCCTATTGGGAAGAATTTGATTGCGGTGTCCTTATTTCATTTGGTTCTTGTTCCTTATAATTAACAGTTCAAATAAGCGTCCAGAATAAGCAGACATTTAAAAAAATCCATAATAATAAAGCTTAATATTCTTTGTTTTCCCATATGAAACACTTTGTAATGTTTTTTATTGAATGTTGTTTCTAGTAATATAGAACTGACTTTTTATTAGGTAAGTTGTTTTAAGTTTGTTTGTTTTTGGATAGGAACAAAATTGTTTTTTTATGAAATGAAGATGGGTTTTTCCCCTATTATCTGTAAAAACTCCAGTCTTTCATCTTGTTGCATAGAATGACTTTTTGTGTATTAATAAAGCTGCTGGTTTGCGCTTGGTGTGAAAAAGGCCTTGGAGAAGAAGGAGAGATCTACGAATGACGCGAGAGGCGTGTTCGCGGAATATTCTCTATAAAAAGGTTTGAACCTTTTATTATGTCTCCAGGCGGGAGGAGCAGCGGGACTGTGTTCACTATATGTATTTATTTCATGAAAAAGTAAAATAAAAGGGATATGGAAAAAGAAGAAGAAAGAACGGAGAAAGGAAAAGACAATTTTCAGGATTTGATTTTCGGGTTTAATAAAAGGGATCTTGATCCCAACCCCGTCAAAGAAGACGTGAAGGGAAAGCTCAATCAATCACAGTTCATGGACAATTGCAGAGAGCACAAGGCCTTGCTTTCTCACTCCTCTAAGCAGCAACAACGCGATTAAAAAATAAAATAATTACACCACACACCACCAAGCCAAAAAGAACCGACGCGGCCTACCGCCTAACCAAAGAAAGAAATCAAATGCATCCTCATTTCCACTGTTCCTTTTTCCTGTCTCTCTGAAAAAAGTCCAATTTTGTTTCCTGTCTGTCTTTGAGGCTCGACACCAAAAAATTAAACTCCCTACCGTATACGTAAAAAAAGTCGTCTGTGCTTGTTCTTCACGAAATGTTCCTCAAGAAAAAAGGTCCTACAAATTCCTTTGTTTCACAGTCTTCCTCAATCAGTTAAAAACAGTCTCGTTTCCGTGCGCTGTCGTCTTTCTTCTTACCACACAACCCGCACTTAGAATCAGGGTTTTTCGTGTCTCTAAACCATCCGACGATCCGACATGCAGTGCACCATCATTTGAAGGAAATACAGATAATGTTGAATAATTATTAAAACAGTAGAAACCCTACTCCAAGGCCGAAAAAATTGCATAGCAAAGTCAAAGTTTATGTGGTTGGTATGGTTGTAGTAGTAGGTTTTGTATGAATTGATGTGATTCATTTCGCATGAAAGCATAATGCTAATTTAAATAAGAACATTAGATAGGGAAAAAATGTTCACCGTGCACGCCTCTTCAATGGCTTCTTGGGATTAATGATTAAGTAAAGATTAATAATTATCAAAGCTAAAGCTTATTACTATTTAATAATTATTAATTAATGTTTCAAATTCCCTAAGTAGGTAATTTAGTAATTAATTACTTTTTGGGACTCCTTGAAAAGATTGTATTCGTGTTGTTTATAGTATAGTTAAGTTTAGTATTAAAGTGTTATATTTTTGTGTGTGTCCTAGGAACTCGCGCACTTATAACTTATGCTATCAAGTTATAATTTGTATAATAATAGCATTTTTGTCAATATACTATATAGAGAACTATTCGTAATATTAAATCATGAGATGAAGTTAACCTTTCGACCCACCGTCTCCGACAAACTCTTCAGCACCAGACTTTTTAAAAAGTGTAATGTCTTAAAAAGAATTCTTGTTTTTTCAGTCCATGTTCGTCCAACACCGCTGACTATAAAAAGACTTTTTGTTTCGAACTCTGGACGGAAAAGAGGAAGAGAAAACCGGATAAAACATTTGGTCGGAAGGTCAAAATCATTTCATGTGCTTTTGGGTGTCACACCATACGCGGTAAAATTGTTTTCATTGTCTCTTCACCAATACAAATGCGTATTTTAAAGTTTTATAAGCTTCCTTGGTCAAGAAATCCGGATTTAAAATCCCGTACACAGCAGTCGCGACTTCCAAAACTCTAAAATTCTTCATTTTTTTTAGTAAAAAAGGACTTAGTTCCTGATTAAAACGCCCGACGCACCATATCAGGCCTTATGTCATATGACCTGACATTCTTGTTGTTCAGTCACATTAAAGTGTTTAATACTTAATACTACAGCAAGAAAAACGAGGTAGTCGATTTTCATGGAACCTTTCGTATATATAGTAGGAAAGATATAATAGTTTGTTTCTGTTTTCGAGGTGAGGGATAACAAAAGGTCACGTCCTGACCTTATATTTGACCAGTATAAAAGAACCCGGGCTTTTACATTACAAAGTGACTAGTGACGTTTTATTTATGCATAATACAGAAGAACCTGAAACGGTCATAATACAGCAGTGTCAAACAGCGTTTTTAAGTCTCAAGTAACCCCTGCAGCTGCAGCACGTAATTTTATATATATGTGCTGACGGCTCTATTTTTTTGAACGGACTTGAAGATGACTAAAAAAATGTTTTTCGGAGTGACTCACTCAGCGCGCGATTTTAGTATAAAGTTACGTAGATATATCGTATAATAGTGATTTCTGTATGCCTAAAAAGTGTAAAATTAGCGTTAGTCTTGTAGTCTACTTATTATGTAATAGTTAAGTATAAAGTCATTAGTAGATCACTGTAAATCTCAAAGGCGTGTTCTCATCACAGTCGTTGTAGTTTGGAACAGAGCGAACACGCCAGTTGATTTTTCCAGTGTATTCTTTCCCTTTTCATCATTGCATTGTAAAATCATTTTGTTTTAATCTTATATGTATATGTATATATAAATACGTACTACGACAATCACTAAACGACAAACAGCTTACACCAATCAATAAATCAACCAACTACAAAAACTGCATATTTTTTCTTTGCACATAATGGTTTCTCTCTTCTTGTTCTTTTGTAAATTTTACCATTTACACACTAATTGACTAATGAGTAAGATTACAAGTAGAAAAACCGTGAACCGTGTGTATGTGCCAGTTGGGTTTGAATTATAGTTCATTAATAATCGTAAATAATTATTATATTCCTGTCATGATCTCAAAAGTGCAGCGTAATTGACCCCTGACCTTGACTAGTCACGTATGACTATGCGTTACAAAAGTCACAACAGCATGAAGAACATGGCTGACACAGTTGGTTCAGTTGTGTTGTCGTCGGAGAATGAAGATGAATAAAATTTCGATAGATGTTGCGTGGTATGATGAGGACGAAGATGAAGAAGAATGATCTTCTGCTTTATGAAGTCGGAGTGAGGGAAAATGACACTCGAATTGATTGGCTCACCTTTTCCCGGACCGGGAGGTACACGACGGATGGAACAAAGTACCCGGATGACTGATTGCTACTTTCCTCTTCGGACGAAGTGAGGAGGAACCCTTGCATCAGGAAAGATCCTTCTTGAACACCTTCTGCAGGCACACCTTGCCCTTCCGGCAACGAATCTCTCGGATGTAATTGAACCGCTTTGTCCTTCTGCAATACATCGTGAAGTCAGTTCAAGTATACAAGACTACTGGATGGTCGAAGAGGTCAGGTCGCATGACAATACAGGGTTAAAGGAACGCGGATATTATAATAGAATTATAATAAGACATGATGACTAGGACGTAGGACTAGATAATGTTGTGTATTTATATGTAAGTAGACAAAAATGTAAATTAAGCGGTAATTTGGCAATTTGGGGGCCTTTGGTTTGGTTCTCGGGAGAATGGTCGGTGATGCGGTGAAAAAACATGATGAGGAGATGGAGACTTAGTTTACATTTAAATGGGCAAGTGTATGTTGCCAATTAGCCAAATGAAGAGAGTGCCTGACTGGTTTATGAGCAAAGTCGTTCAACAATTGGCCCATCTGGCCTCATCCTTCACGTCATTTCCACCTTGTTAAAAGGATTTCCCTACTCAAGATGTTGTCAGGAGGAGGAAAAACGCCGTAGTCCTCGTAAAATGGGTCGTAGAATCTCAAAAACTCTTTTAACGACCGTTTGGGCTTTTCGTCTTTTCCCCATCGAATCCAAGGCATCCATCCATCCTTATACTTTTTCTCCCCTTTCCCTTTTCCTTTCCCTCAACCTCAACAATATAGTACAGATAGGACGGATGGACGGAAGGACGCGTCCACTTTCCCTCATTTCCCTTCTCCTTCCCTCTCAAATATTTAATGTCTTATAGTCTTGTCTTCTCATTGTCTGTGCGCTCCTCTGCGCTACTATGCGGACTCCACCACCGAACACTTTGTAGCTTCTATACTTCTATCACAGTCATTTTCCACCAAAAGGATATTAAAGATAAGAAATAAAAACCGACAGGAAACTGTTCTGGAACTGGAAGTTATCTAAATTTATTTTGAAACACTACTGCTAATTCAGCTTGTCTTAAAAAGAGAAAAACTCACCTGAGAACGGGGAGCAACTCCGTTATGATGCAATTTGACGTGAACCACCAGCATTTGGTAGGTTCGACTAGTGAATTTGCATTTTCGACAGCGGAAAGATGATTTTTCCCGCGACCTCCGATCGTTTCTACGCTGGTGACATCGTTGAATGTGTCGGGAGCAGTTTTCCTTTGTGTTGAACACTGTTTCACACCGTGAGCAGCGGAAATGAACGGTTTTCCTCCGTTTCTGCTTCATGCCATTGTCAAGGAGAATATTGTGGTAAGACGTCGTAAGACGTTCAGGTGACGATCTTGTGTCGCTTTGTGGTTGCAGTCTACCAAGCTTCTTCCGGCTACTATCCTTCTGACCTTTCCCAGAAGGATTGTGGGCTTGTGGTCCAGAGCTACTACTGACGACAGGGGGATTCTTGATACTCCAAGGATGCAAAGTATCTCCTGCAGTGCCATTGAGCATTGGAAGCGACAAAAGAGCTGTCGTAGTTGCATTCTGATCACACGTGGTTGCCTCCGCTTGCAAAGGACTGGTGAGAAAGGCCAATCGTCCGGAAGTACCCGGAACATTTGGTGTAGCCCCCGGAGTGAAGAATGGAGCCAGTACCCCTGACATTTGGTGACCAATTAGGTGCTGTTGAAAGGCCTCCGCTTGCTGGAACGTGTGGAAGCACATGGGACATTGGAAAGTGGCTCCGGAGGAAGTGCACCCCTGATTCTCACCTGAACCAAGCCTGCTTACTTCAGACGAAGGGCTTAGAACCGAATTGGCCAGTCCAGTGTGTGTCCTCTCATGAGCGTACAAGTAGACCAACAATGATGTAGTGAATGGACAGTAAGCACACCGGTACATTTTGCTTGACCCTCCTTCCATTTTCTGAAACAGCATTGTTAAAGGGTCCAAAACCATGTTTCTTTGACCGTCCGAGTATGGCGATGGTACACTTCCAGGATCTTGGGACGAAGTCAGCTGACTCCCATGCTCTTTCAAAAGGTGAACCCTCATTGTCTCCATGTCAGCAGTCACAAAACCGCACAAGGCGCATTTGTCCACATCCGCCCTGTTTGGTACCAGCGGTTTTCCACTGGAGGTGTTATTCGAGTCCTTACCCTGCTTACTCTTTGACGACCCGCCTTTCGACGCTGTTCCTCCTCTCCGGGACGAAGGATGCAATGTCTTCTCGATCGCTTTCCACTTGTCCCGCCCTTCTTGTCCGTGATCACTCATTAAATGTGTTTTCAACCATTTCATACTTCGGAACCGCCGTCCACAAATTGGGCATGTTTCTATCCATAATTAATTAAGTACATGACGTCGTAAATTGGAAGCAAAACCCTTAACAATTCCATGTTATACACAAGATAATATTTTATAGCCAAGCATTGAGTGAATGCCACTGCCATTGACATTGACCTACCTTCGCTCAAGGATTCGGCTGAAGAGGAAGCGTTGTTTTGTCCCGTCGAAAGGTTGAGAACCATTCCAGTGGCGGATGTGATGAGTGGAAAACTGCCCGAAGTGGAAGTGACAGGTCCCGGTGTGGAGGGATTTGGAGGCGACGGACCATCTTCAACAATACCATGTGTGTTTTGTTTGTGTACTTTGAGGAAGTACTTGGAACAGAGCTCTTTGTTGCAAATGTCGCAGGTAACCCCACCCAAGCCGGTACTGCTCTCAATGCTGATTCCGTGCATTTTGAGCATATGAGTCCTCATGAAGTATTTGTTGCACAACTCCTTGTGACAAATCGTACAATAGCTCCTACTCAACGAAGGACTTGGACGCTTCACGTTTCCATTAGCCGCTGTTCTGGATCCTGGTTCAGTGTTCACGGTGACAGAAGGCAGGTTATTGTTCTCATGGTTATTCACCGTCGTTGAGGAACAAGATCTGTCCAATGAACTGTTTGCTCCTTTCGGGCCTGGAATCACAAACGTCAAAGGGGAAGAGTCCAAGTTATCCTGAAGCAGTCGTTCTTTCAGTGCAGTGGCTGTCGCTGCGTCGTTCAAAGGCGCTACTCTTGTCGTTTTGCTGTTCCCATTGTTGTTGGTACTGCTACTGTTGCACGCCATGTCCGAAGGGGACTCTGATTTGACATGCCCTTGGTTATCTAATGAACCCGATGACGATCCTGATACAGCGTGTTGATGAAAATGCGCAATGTGCTGTTGAAGGAAGAAGTTTGAGTAGAATTCTTTGGAACACAGGTTACAAACTGTCGCCGCAGAACTACTCGTCTGAGTTGGGCTCGTACTTGAACGTCCCGCTAGGTCTAAACCAGGAGGACTCCAGGAAGTGTTACCCGCATTCGCTCCAGCTGATGCCCGGTTCAGCTCCAAAATCATAGTTTGTAGTCGTCGCAAGTCATCAGAGTCGGAAGTTCCTTCTCCTCGACTTTCCAGTTCCATTGCTTCTGACAAAGCAGCAACGGCTGCGGGCGTATCTCCTGACGTGTTTGCCGCCGTCAATAACACTGGCGAAGAAAGTACATTCGTTTTGCTCACATTATTATTGTCGACATGGTCCATAGCGGTGACCGGCAAGCTTTTGGCCATGCTTTCACAATTTTCTTCCAAAGATTTCGTTTCAAGCTTGCCAAATGATGGAATGGTATTGTTATCATCATCTGACTTACATCCACCACGGACACCGCCACTTTCCCCTAATGTCTCAGAATCCTCTGAGTGAAAATACGATTTGTGCATTCGGAGTAAATACACTGTTTGAAAAGTTCGGTTGCAAATGTTGCACTCGTAGTCGGAATCAGTGACACCTCCGTCATCGTTCTTTCCAGTGAGGTTTTCTCCAACACTCACTCCGAGTGGAACTTGCGACCCGTCCAAAGTCGGGTGATGGTGGTGCTGGTGTTGGGGATCCACGTCAAACAGATTCGGAAGTCCCTGAAACGGGAGGAGAAAAGGTGGAAACGTAGTTGGCAACAGTAGCCGATGTTTTTTTAACAGATGCGACTTCAGTTGACCCTTGTTTGAAAATTCCCGGAAACAAAATTGACATAGATTTTCACTGGGTGTGGCCGCACTTCCTAAACGGGAAGACAACTTGAATTGGGGTTCGTCTGGGTTGTTGATGGCAGCAGCGGCTGCTGCAGCCGAATTAGCTTGCAATAAAAGTTCACCACTGTCCGAGTCGTCGGATTGGTCCATTTCTCCTTCTTCCCCATCACTGTCATCAGCCATCAGATGCTTTCCCATGAGCTCGAGTCCCAGTGTTTCCAGTCCAATGTCTCGTAGTGACGGAAGACTTGGAATCGGTCCGTCCGCTCCGGTTCTCTTGTCGTCACTCAGCTGTAGTCCGTTCGTAAATGCAGTTCTTTGAGAAGATGACGAAGACATAGATTTTGATCCCAACCCGGCATCAACAGTCCGGCTTCCTCCACCGGCTGACGAAGAGGACGAGTTGCTGTTATCCATTGGGACACCATGGATTTTGCTTTTGTGGCGTTTCAAGAAGTACTTGTTGCAAAATTCCTTCTGACACAATTCGCAAAAGGATTCACGTCCTTGGACGACTTGGCCGTTGGAGCTCCTCTGTTTAGATCCATCTGAGAAAGTCAAGCCAAATGGAGAGTGTTCTCCGGTGCTGGACTGTTTTGGACCAGGGTGGGAACTCTGTTGTAACGATGATGAGAAAATCGTAGTTGGTATACGAGACGGTGACGAAGCTGCTGCTGCAGCTGCCGACAGACTCTGAGCCAAAACTTGTGTCATGTTGGTCAATGACGGAATGACTGGCGGTGTTTCAGAGTACACTCCGTGTTTATTGGCTTTATGTGTTTTGAGAAAGTACTTGTTGCAGAATTCCTTATTGCAAAGGTCGCAATAGGCTTCCGGGTTGAAAATTCGATGCGGAGGCACGTTTTGCATGCTACCCGTGCCGCCAAGGGCGGAGGCAATGTTGTTGTTGACACTGGACGTGTTGTTGTTGTTACTGCTCCCAGTGGACGAGGAGGACGTGGGTGTACCGGAAGTTGGTCTCGTGGGTGTTCCCACGACAACGGCCTGCATCAAGGAATGCGATATTGCATCCCGATCTTTCGAGGCTTGGGTAAGGTTCGTTGCTGCATGCTGTGAGAAGAAACCAGAAGCAAACAACGAGGAGAACGGACTGGAACAGCTGTTCAAAGGGAACAACCCGGGAGAGAAAGACGACGGACTTTGTGATGGTGACGAGCAGGACGTGATGGTGCGCTGCAAGCTGTCAATTATGGTCCCTTGCCCTGTCAGCTCAGTCTTGTTATGCTCCATAAATTCGGTGTCCTTATGTCTCCGATGTTGTCCGGCTGACTTGTGACGAACGTCTCCTTCTTCCGGGTCCTCTTCGTCATCTCCGTCTTCCACATCTTCATCTTCATCTTCATCATCGTCATGTTCTTCATCTCCTACATCTTGTTCATCCACTTCTCCTTCTCCTTCTCCACGATTCATTGTTTGTGCTTTGCAGAGATTCAAAGGAACGTGACGTTTTGATCGGTGTTGCTGATGATGGTGTTGATGTTGTTGTAAGTGGTGACGAAGGGGACGATGCACTTGATCTTGTTGTGCTGCAACCTGCCGTTGTCCGAATGTGTTATCTTCCTTCTCCCCTTGATCGCTTTCCAAAGCGGGGATTCGTACCGGACGTGACTGCTTGCGTCTTTTCTTGCCTCCAAGGTCCGTGTGAGACGTGCCTTCATAACCACTGGACGACCCACGAGGAAAAGCACTTGAATCCATACTAAGAACGAAGGAGGAGGCGGCGGACTTGTCCGTCCCAGTGGCCCACAAAGGCAAAGTCGCTGATGGCCCCAAAGCAGGATCTTCGTGACCCGCACCACTACTTTCAAAACTGCTGTTGCTCTCCATCGGGCAAGTGTCTTCGGGATCATGATGAGGAGCAACATCTTCCGATCGTAAAATGTCAGATGGGACTGACGATTGTGTAGTACTGCTCCCGCCATGGAGCCCGCCGTTTGTCCCGCCATTTAACTGTGTAGCTGTTGTCGTTGCTGCTGCTGCCATAATAGCCGTAGCACTTTCACCCGCCCTACACACCCATTCAATGTCATAATAATCTTCAAAAAACTATTCGACATTCTGTTACAAACCCTGACCTGACTTTCCAAAAAATTACAATATGATAAAAAAATTCCTTTTATAAATTCACTAACTAAGTTGCAAGGTGCAGTATTTTTATCAGTTTAACAGTTACACTGAAACCCAATTTCAAGAATTGATTTAGTACAGCTTTAATGAAATACGCAGCACGTAAGACCTGTATCTTCTGGTTGCTCTTTATGGTTTGCACCATTCGCATGATTTTCACCGTCAAAGAAAGGGAAAGCGGGTGTGAAGCGTGTGCGAAAATCTCCTATCTCATATTTTGTATTGATCTTTGCTCATTCTGTCCCGTTTCGGGCAGAGCACACGCCAGATGCATTTATCAGTATCATTTATGATATCATTATCACAATATTTAATTCGTTTTTCAATTAAAATTTGGACTGACTTGATATGATATGACTCCTGTCCTGACTCATCCCTGCCTCAAAATGATAAAACAAACAATGGACGTGTTCTGTTGTGGTATTAAAAAATGGTTCTAGCGGAGCTTACCTCCAGAATGGACAAGTGAGGGAAGAACGATGGGGTGACAAGTTGACGATGACGATGACGATGACGTGGAAGCTGTGCTGGGGAAGATGTCCAGGTGGTGGTCGAGGTGGTGGCCTTCTTGGGCTCTAACGATGGTGTCACACATACTCTGAATCCCAAGAAACACTAAAAAAGACAGATGGACACACTTTTCCTCTGTCTTCCCAACTTGTCAACACTTGTGCAAAAAGCAACAATTGTTATTTGGACACAAAAGTCTCTTCCTTTTCACCTTCACCCGTTATTGACCCGAGAGTAAGTCACTGTTACAACAATTCCGACATCGACGACAACCGCAACAAACGTCTCGAATACGTGGATGGTTCATCATTCTCATTTTTTAAAAACTATATAGGTTTTTAATTTTATAATCTATCACTGCTGGGCAACACTCTTATTTAAAAACAGCAAATGCATTTTGAAATTCTTTCTTTTTTCGAAGTTTAAGTCGCACTTTTGACAAAAAAGTTACACTGACTTTTGTGACTAGGTCAGGCAGAGGGAATGTTCAACACACATTGGGCAACATACGTACTGTTTTTTAACAAATGGCAGCGCATCCTTAATTAGTAATAATATAGCTATCTTAAATTGGTAAGTGTAAGTGTAGTTATGCAGAATAAGGCAAAAGTTCCGCTCTTGTTTCTCAAATGCATGCAAAGAGAAACCTGGGGTAGCTATAGTAGGACACCGAACTTATTGTTGTTGGTGGAACGGACGATGACGATGACAGCAACAATAATAACAACAATAATGCATGATGGTCAATCGTCATCTTGGAACAGTTTTATCGTCACAAACATCGTCCATGGTGGACAAACATAAAACACAACAGTCTATACATAGGGGCCTTTGAATCCGATTTTTAGTGGGGAAATCTTTGTCAACCGGCAATATTTTCGAAACACATCAATGCAATATTATTATGTATAGAATGTAATATTTCTCCAGTATTTTTCATAATAGTTCCAGCGTTTTGTGTGTTTGATTGTACGAAGCAGCAAGAATTCTCTCAAATAGTAATCCTGTAATGAATGTAATTAGGATTTGGAAAACGAGGCTACGTAACACGTTTGGGATCGGTTTTGTTGGGCAAGGCTCAAGGGTTTTGTTATTTGCGGCGAAGGTAGACGTTGAGGTTTGAGGCACAAGAGACACGTGGGAAAAGGGACTAGCAGCAGGAGGACAAAAAAAATGCGTTCCGGCGGCGGCGGTGGTGAATGTTCCAGCACAACTCGTGCCTGGAGACTGTGTGGAGAAAGCTGTGTGTATCCTCCGCCTGGAAAAGAGTAAGTGAGACGTTCTCTCCAGCGACTCTTTGGCAGAGTGTGCGATGAGGCGAATGAGTGAGAGCAATATCTCCACAAGAGCCAACCAACCTAGCCTAAAACCGAACGGAACGGAAACTTGCCTTCTCTGGACTGCTGCCTACTCTGTGTGCCAGTGCCACTTTCCAGCAAAACCTATTCCTCATTTGCGCTACAAACGGCCCTACCCGCCCTACGATGTCAGGATGATGCTGAGTATGAGTAGTTCCAGCGCAAACACTATTGCTCCAGACTCCAAGCTCCAGGTTCGGATGGAGCCTGACCCCCGACGACTCTCAACTTCTCAGAACAGGCAGTGGAAGTCATAGCATGCATCGAATTGCATTCATTCGAGTCGTGAGCACAGTGCAAGCACCACACACACAACATGACAATCTCATCAACATCGCATGAACCTGAATCCGAAAAATAAAACTCACTTTCTCACAAAAATAGAGATAGTAGCAAAGCCACATCCATTTGTAAACAACATTTTGCAAACAATGTGCTTTAGTTTTGAACGGAATTTTTTTAATTCGGAGAAACATGTCGAGTCAATCCTCCTGCTTCTCTTGATTTGAAAGCACATTGTATGTTGTTCATCTTTGGAACCCAAAATAGTACGCCAAGTGAGGAAAGGAAAGACCGTAAATATTACATATACTAAGAAATGAAAGGAAATGAGATTGGGTTTTTGGAATAGTAGTAATTTTGGGAGGCAGTTTGCGGTGCTGGAGCTTGGAATAAGGTGCTGGAGACTCATCTAGAGACGACGACGACGATGTCGAATACTCAACTGCCAGAACACCACGCAATCGCCCAAAATACAATCGATTGAAATGACGAAAAGCAATATGAAATTCTCCACTTTCCTCCCCATTGGCCATGGGATTTTTGCCCCCAAAATTTTTCTCATCACCCCTCCCATTTCCGATCTATATACATTTTACTATTTGATTTTTTTTCTCTCTCGCTCTTTCATATATATACACAAAGTTATGAGTTTTGGGCTTTCTCTTTTCTTCCGTACTTGTTCCACTCATTTTTTCTTTCTTTCGGGTGGGCTGAAATTTCCCCAAAAATATTAAAATGCATTTCCAAGCACATTGCCGGACGGACGCTTGAGAAAGGTTTGAGATTAAAAATGGACCCTTATCGACCACAGCTTCATCTTGCCAACCTTATGAATTGATTGCTTTGCTCATTAATCACAATCTTACAAAAGTGAACTTTAAAATTTTGACACTGTACTTTCAATTATGTGGGCAGTTCAAGTATCTCGGAGTCGTACGTACGTACGGTGTACATTTCTGCACGTGCGGTGATATTCATTCATCAAATGAGTGAAGCTGTATTGAAACGGTAACGACCGTTCGTACCCGAATTCGGGGTAATACGAGAGCAGAACCGTACTTTCTCCGTATCAAGCGCGCCGCGCACTCTATCGCAACGGATTGCTGTGAAATGAACGTGTATCTCTGTATCTCGTTAGTTTTCCGAAAATTGCTAACTTCGCCAGAGCAATATAACGGTAACTTAATAAATCTGCATGTTGTCTGGGAACTCAATGATCATGGGTTGCTGCAGCGTATTATCAGTATGTATGTACCGTACCGTTTGTTTTGTACCAAAAATGGGAATTTGTGCATACTAATCTCCCTTTGCCTCACTCTAGTCAGGTTATGATAAGTGATCCACTTTCCCCACTTTTCAAATTACCTGCACATTTTGAAATCCTTGGCACAATCTAATGGATTTTGATTTGCTTTTTAAAATTGTACAATTTTTCTTGCTTGGTGTTGGCTGTTGTCTTCGCGGCACCACATTTCCTTGTCTATAACACCAGCGGACACTTTTCAAACACTCATCACGGCTGCACCGATGAACCAAACAAATGGACTGGGACTGCCCATGACGCCTACAGACACTGGTAAAAAATCATCCTTAGGGACTTGCTATGCTGGAACCAGTTCTTCGTAAACAATTGAATTTTTATTTTTTGACTATCAAAAACATCTTGTTTTCCTCGAAACTTCTTCGGTGAATAATGGCATGTCGTGAACAAATGGCACAGAAGGAGATAATTACAATATCGTCCTCAGACATTTTTTGTTAATTGCGTTTGCAGTTTGCATTCGCACTGTAGGATCGAAACTTCAAAACTCACACCAAATCACATTCAAAATTCACCATCTATAATCTACTCACAAAGTCACAAATTCCAATGTTATCGACGACTGTTGCATAGAATTCAAATGTTGTCGACAGTCGTCGTTGTTATTTAAAAGTTATGTAATCATGTCGAAAACCACTGATTAAGGCTATTTGTCATGTTAAATTTTTTTCACGTGTGTGGAATTTTCTTTTTAAAATCCGTTGTCGACACTTTTCGCAAACTTCCTCGAACCCACGATTTTCCTGGCTTCGGCGCCATAAGGATCGTCACACCGGGCGGTTTTTGGCAACTTAAAAGTGAAACAACTGGTGAACAGTTGACCGTCTGGAGGAGGCAAGTCATCTTTGGACACTTCCTAAGATTCTATTTCGTAATTCATAGTGGCGTCGCGAGAAAAAATTCACACGTTGGTCCCCGCCCTCGTTAATTCTTGAATTTTTTAATGCCCCGCACTTCAAGTAAATTTATTTTGGCACCATTAAAATCATAACAAACTCGTCAGTTTTGAAACAGCAACCAACCCTGTAACAGAAATTGAGTTTGCTTTGTATATGGGTCGAATGTGGGCACTTCAGTCCTTATATCCATTAGGTCCATGCCTTTGTGCATGTCCAAGGCAAGGTGCACCGTGCAAGTTTAGCAAACCGCTTTACATAATATACATTATATTATGTACGTGATTATTATAATATTCTACATAAGCAGTAAATAAGCATTTGCAGGTAGTACTGTAAATTGTAGCAGTGAACTACTGCTGGGGTTCACAGTTTATGACCTATTTTATTTTATTTGGCACTGGAACGCGGAACGAAGCGAAATAAACAATCTTTAATTGCCCATTCACAATTGGTCATTGCCCTCACAGAACGAACTTCGTTGTGGTAAGGTAAACTTTGAATAATTGGGGTAAGGCTAGGCGAATCGTCTTACGGTGTCATTCATTCATTGCCACGTCTTGGACTGCATTTCCAATTATACATTGTCCGGCCAAATTAGCAGATTTTCGTTGGATTCCAGAAATTAAAGCACAAAGTTGGTTCGAAATGCAGGCTGTGAAGTGCTTAGTTCTTGGTGACACGTAAGTCTTGGATTAATTTCTTCTCTTTTCTTTATGTTTCGGATTAGGATGAACACACTTTGACAATATGGTATGTACTAATTGATTTGAATGTAGGGCTGTCGGAAAAACAAAGCTCTTAACCAGTTACACCGCCGATGGTTTTCCGAGCGTAATAAAACTTATTACTTATCTGTGGTGACGATGGTGATGGGAAATAATTGGACAATGTTGATTTTAGGAATGCATTCCGAATGTAGTTAATAACTATTCGGCCACCGTCATTTTCGGGAATCGACCGATCCATCTGGGTCTGTGGGAAACGCTGGACCAAGAGGACTACGACGTTTTCCTCATCTGTTTTTCGATTGTCTGTCCGAGCTCGTTTCTGAATGTGAAGAGAAGGGTATTGGAAAACAGTGATTATTTAATTTCAAACAATTTGAGCAAAAAGTGACAATATTTCTATAGTGGATCAAGGAGGTGAGGCATTTCTCTCCCAGGGCCCCTGTGCTACTTGTTGGACTAAAAGAAGACTTGAGATCCGACAAAGCCACACTGGACGCTTTGAAGCAGAAGAATTTGGCTCCAATTACTTTTTCTCAGGTGAAATCAGAGAATTAAAGCTCATTTAATTAATTACATTCAATTTGGAATAATTTATAAGCTTAAAGCTAAGTTTGGGTTAGGATAGTTTAGGTTATGTTAGGTTATATTATAGTTTAACCTATAGTTACATCTTTAAACTTTAACCCTTTATAAACCAGTATTCTTTCTTAGTGGAAATTTTTCCAAATAATCTTTATAAACTTCTTAAATGCCTCCCGGATGTCGGAAATGTTCGTTCACGTTGTAATTTTAATTAAAAATCGCAAGAGAACCTATTGAAACTAGCATTAGAATTTAGAACATTCAGTAAGAATTTTTTGTGTGGACAGTGCGTGTGGGTGGAAGTGGGAAGTGGACGGACAGAAGGACAGGACATACAGGACATTAGAAAATAGGTCCAAAACGAAAATTTATTTCGTAATAATTGATGTAGACATTTTGTGCATGCATCCTTTCACATTTCATTCCTTAGTGAGTTCATTCATTCATTATGTATTTATAAATTATAATGCCTACGTGTGGATATGTCCTGGATGACATGAGCTTATGAACTGAAAATCGCTAGTTAGCTTACTTAGTAATTTATTAGTAACTCACACTCTATAATTCGAACCCACTCTCCGATTTTGACTCATACCTGAGACATCCTTGTTTGCGACAAATCTATAGGTTTCTAATAGAACTTTTACGATTGTTGAGCTCATTATATATGGTGAAAACTGGAAACTATATAACGCTGACATTTTGATATGGTTTACTCAAGGGCCGTTCGTTGGCTAATGACATCGATGCTGTAAAGTATCTGGAATGCTCTTCTATTTCTCAAAAGGGGATGGGAGTTGTCTTTGAAGATGCACTACGAGCAGTGATTTTACCCTTGCCAAAACGGAATCGAAAGTGTACTGTTCTTTGAAGCATGGCAGAAATGCTACAATGAAAACCTGGAAAATTCAGAGTAATTATATTAAATTGTTGTAACTGATTTAACGTCATTGATTGATTTTCTGACACGTTAAATAAAGCTTAACTTGAACTTGAACGTCAATGTCGAATACATGCTCATTTCTTTGAACAGTAATGTTTAACCATATTCCATTAGAACAAACAGGATTTATTATTTTGTTGACGTTGAAGCCAATATCTATTATACTCATAAACGAATGAACTGTGAATACAATTCTGGAAAATCATAATTGTTTTGAACTTGAAAGAATTTGTGGTCATAAAAATGAACGATTGCAATAATAATAACATCACATCGTATCCACTCACAAACGTTTTCTCTATTCCGATATTTTCGACACCACCCCCTATTTATTAATTATTATTTATTATTATTTATTATACAAAATAATACAACATTTCTCCTAGTCCATGCCCCTTTATGCATTTTCTCGTTTTTTATGCTGATTTTAGTTGGTATTAGCTAGCCCATAGCCATTAGGCTTAGGCAGAAACAAACACATGAATCTTCATAAAATAGCCTCCATGAACATCGTTTTGTGATGTACATTTACATTGATATGACTTGTACTAACTTAATCGATGAATATATTATGTACTATTGACTACTGATGTATAAGTATTAACGGACCTATGAAGTTTTTGCAAAACTTTCAACTAAATATTTAACTATAATAAAAAAAGAGTATGGTTATCGACTTTGTAAACACGCGTTTACATTATCTTACTATACTATATATATGGACGTTCAAAGAAGTCTGAATTTGTTGCCTGACAACTGCCGCTTAGAGTTCTTTGAACGAGTGTAGGAAATACGAATCCTTTGAATTTAATGTCGCGGTCGTCTCACAAATGGGGAAACAACAGACGGACTCGGTCACAATTAAGAGAAGGATCCGGGGGTTGACTACACGAAATACTATTACCGATTACGGATATTAACATCAAGTGCCTATGGAGCAGGAATGCGATGTCGTCAGCGGTGCAATTGATAAAAGAGAACTTGATGAATCTTGGCAGAGAAGAGAAACAAGTAATGGAAGGATATGACTCGCGAAATGAGGCCGACTATGAAGAAGACAAAGAGGCCAGTCATATCGCCCCAGATTCGGACAATAGCTGGGAACGCCAGGACCGAACCTGGGATCAGAGTCACTATCGTCGCGACCGTGAACCCCACGGATACGTCTGCCCACATGTCACAAAGAATTACACTTCTCCACCACGTCTTCACGCGAAATGCCTATTCAAAGTACATCAAAAATACCCCATTTGATATTCTTCAGTGACGGATTTGCATTAGGTAATATACAAAATCTTACTTTGCAAATGAAGACGTCATTCAAAAGCTGAAAAAGTGTTAAACATGTGCTGGGGAACCAAATGAACGCAACGGTTGGACTACCTTTTCAACACAAATACACTGGAAACTCAGTTCGTGTATATACGATAAATACAATAAGGGTTAACTTCATAAAATGAACCATAGATTTCATATTTACCCGACAATGTTCCTGGCCATGAAGACGACGACGGTTGAACAACAATTTCACCAACCAAAGCACAAGTTGCGAACAGAAAAGCACAACCTGACACAACCTTCATCACAAAACAAACGAATAATGATTTAAAAATGAAGTTGATGCAAAAATACGAGAAAGTTGCTGACACTTGACTCGTCAGAACGTATGAATCAAGAGAATAGATTAACTTACCATGTTGAAGAACAATGCTATGGTCACAGGTCTCTCGAAGTGGACCAAAACAACACGAACCAATAAGTCAATGTTTCCTCTCTTTCCCTTTTTTTTACCCATGGCCGAGGAAAGCGAAAAAACGCAAAACGAGTAAACAGAGATGAAAAATGAGGAATCAAAATGCAATAAGATTGAACGTATATGATGATGTCAGGTTGGGGCAGGAGCCCGCTCTGCCTCTTCAAGTCTTGTCTTCCTTATATCCAGTCCAAAGCAAGAAACAAAGAAACATCCGCTCCGTCCGAAATGAGTAAGTCCTACAAGTGTGCGTAACGGTAAAACAGAGTCTCAAATTTGCAAGTTTTGATTCTGTCGCTTTTTATTTTGCACTGGACTGGATACTCGCAAAACAAATGAGAAGGAGTAAAATGATTCTCAAGATAAAGACGACGAGACGCGAGGACGGTACGGGTACGAGTTCCACGCTGACGACCCAACGATTGACGATCAACACCCAGAGTTTTTTGCTGACGTTTTGTCTCCACAGTCTCCACTCGAAATCTCTAATATCTGTAAACGCTTTCGGCTTTCGGGGCTACATTACTGTCACATCTCACATAAGCAAAATAAAAGCAAAGAAACAGCATAGACTCTTTTCTTTTTCTATTCTTTTCTCACTATATAACTATCACGTCTTAACATGTACTATACAGTACGCTATCTGGCTATCTTAATACTATATCTACTTATGTCTTAACTCTCTTAACCTCTCGACTCGTAACCATAAGATTGATTGTCTTTGTCTTTGCTTTACGTGCTCTCAAATCGCAATATAAAGCCCTTTTGGAGAAATCAACAATGTACAATGTACAATGTATGAATGTACCATACAATGTACAGCGCATTCTAGTAATTACGTTTATACGTTCCTTTCAGATTCTTCAAGAAGAAAAGAAAATCCCCTATACATACATGAAAGATAAAACCACCAAATAAGGCAAAAGGCAACACCGGCTGTGCTTATAAAAATTGAGACTTAGAGAGTTTGACAGTATCAAATTGATACTCCTGTCCTGTGTTAAAATGTAATCACTTTGTTATCGTCTCTCGTCTCGTTTGTTATTGTATCGGAACATGGAAATTACAAAGGGAAACAAAATGTAAAACACGAAGCCAGCGTAACGTTTTTTGACTTGGGATTGGTATGACATGAGGACAGTTGAATATTTATTGTATTAGTTAAATCGTTAAATGGTTAGAGCTGTGCTGAGCTGGCGTTGAAGGTTGAGTTGAGAGCTGAGGGGCTGCTGAAAGTTCGAAAGGAAAGAATGACTGTAATAACAATAACTGATTCAGTCAGTCGGAAGTCGGATCGTCTGTGGAATGCAAAATGAGAAATAGGTGCGTTATAGTTATGCATATGAAAACAAGAAAGGTTGGTCTCACTGTTTCGTCTCGTGTCCCGCCCGGTCCCATCCCCGGTTAATCTGGTTAACTATTAACTATAGTTTACTACGATTACGATCACGACTGTACAATTACACGACTACACTCAAACTCAAAGCAATGCTTGCGATATAAATGGACCATTCTCATTCTCACTCATCAGAGGTCAGATTCTGATGACTACGACCGATTTCTCACTATGTCACACAATAATGCAAAAAGTGCAAAAAGTGAGCAAAAAAATTGGAACAGATTTCATCCTCAAC
>JABASF010001140.1:0-25869 GCA_019776145.1 Harlomillsia oculata | reverse complement strand
CGGTGATGTCATAGTGTCAGAAGCTTAATTACCTGGCAACCAGGGGTCTAAAATTCATTATGCTAATTGTTGCTAATCGTTGCGGTATGGTTGCCTTGTTCATTGTGTATACACAACAACTCGAGAATTGCTTTCATTTTTCAGGTGGCATTTGGATCAGTGAGATCTTAAAAAATTCTATGTTAGTATCTGTCTGTCTGTCAGCGGGAAAAAAGTCATTCCTAGCCATACGCCATACCAGCACATGGTCATTTATTTTGAAGTCGATTCGATGCGATGTTGACTTTACTGATTTCAGCAAAACCAATGCACATAGCCAGTTGAACCTGAACCTAAGCAAATAAACGGTGAAATATGAGGGAAGAATATACGGAGTGTGTGTGTGTGGGTTAGGAATTAGGAATAGGAAACTATACAGTTTTTGTGTTGATTCCCATTTCCTCTAGTCAAACTTGAGACTATATGTCATATTCACACATGCACAGACTGACTAAAATGAAAATGAGCATGACAGGACTGCATACATACCACGTCAAATGCGAAAAACCTTTTGTTTACTGTTTACAGTTTACTTTGTCTTTTGAGCCGACATAACAAAGTGCGCAGTGTACATTTACACAACACTCTGGGGTATATTGCATTACCCCCAGCGTCATCATGTTGTGACTCCATTACATCCTTTCCTTTCGCCTGCTGGTTCCCAATGCTTCAACGTTGCTGTGAGACACCAATTTCCCGGCAACAAATTCCACTACTAAAAGCAATGGTCCATAAAATTTCGTTTAGGTTTTGTAAACTGCAGTTGTATTCGTACATTTCTGCTCACCCGTCCTTCAATCGGTGTCAGTTTTGCGACAAAGGAGCCGAAATCGCTTGGGACAGCGTGGAAAGTGCTCCATTTGAAAGTAAGGACACCGGAAGTAATGAGCTTGGGGGTTTAGTTTCGGTTTCTACATTTATGTCTCCATATGAACTTTTGAACCGGGTGTTTGATGTTCAACCATAATGAAAATTATACTGTTAAAATTCTAATTCACACTGCCGTATTCACCTCAGGGTAAACAAATGTAATTTTAATATGTATGCAAACACGTGAAGCATTTTCTCACTGCATGAAGCAAGCATCAAATTCGCCCATAACAATACATTGAGCTGTCTTCTTCAAGTTAGCTTTATTGAACGCCCAATGTCAGCAAACGGTTAAATTTTAAAAGTGTATCCGTCACAGATTAATAAAATTGCAATTTTGAATCTGTGTGTCACTAAATAAGTATGGTAAAAACCTGATGATGTGAATGCAATGATAACACGATGATATTCTGTTTTGTTTTAACTTTTATCAGGACTTGGTGACAACTAGTCAACCAGACCGTAATTGGCGTGGAATTATCATAGCAGTTCTTGTGATTGCTTCCGTTTGTGCTCTCATCGTCACTTCAGTAGTTCTGCTCACGCCGCCCGATGATGGACCACGTGTGAAAGGACGCCGCTTTGAGCTTGACGATATATTTGGACCCGAATTTCAGCCTTATAGACTCAATGGCACTTGGATATCAGGTAAACACCTGCTTTACTTATAGCTGTATCATTGTATCCAAAAACTCGTAAAGTCTACAAAAAACACGGGCCGTCTTCATCATTTCGAGCAATGTCTCAATGTACCCCGAAAGGGTTTTCATCAATTTTCTCTCCAGTCCAGTTTCGTACGTAGCATATTATTACTTTTACTACTTTTGGGTGAACGACGAAACGCAAATACAAGGGTTGCCGGATATTTTTCCAACGGTGGAGACGTCATGGAGACTGGTTTCACCATTTCATCATTCCGTCTGTCAGTTGTGTTCTGAAAGTATTGTACGTTCCTAGCTAATTCAATCGGATCGTTTCATGAAACACGCTGGTTCATTGGGAGAATTTGAAATTTTGAATTTGTAGAATATTCAGCAAGCAGAACAGCTTTTACTTTCCTATTTAATGATTCGAAATGTATCGAAAAATTGTACCAGACGTCTGGTGAGAAATGTTAGGACAGTATAAAGCTGTTTTACCGTACATAGTTTCAGAGTTTCAGTGTGGAACAACTTTTGTGGCACCGCGAACGTATCCAATTTCCAAAGTCATTAGGACTCAATTCCGTTGCAAGACCGCTGCGGTTCAATTATCCAGCAGACCTTTGTTAATTAATTGTTTGCGTGATTGGCATTGAATTCAGTAATAAATGGTCACATAGCTCATAGAAAATAGAAAATAGAAAAACTGAGAACTGACTTGAGTCTGATGAGATGAAACGTACAAAAGTTAGATTGTACAAAAGTTTGACCATACAGTAATACACCCAAAGTAATATCCTGGAAGGAAAATCATGGATCTTATGATAAAATTGAAGCAGCACAAAGTATAATCCTCTTTAACCTATATAAGACTCAGGAAACGAACGTTCATTTTCAACAGACATGTTCTATAATCTTTTAATATCCTTTCGATATATAATATCCCAAGTTTCCAAGGTCTTCGGGCTAAAACATCGAAATACGGTGGTTTCCCTGTTTGAAACAATAATAACATAGAATGCAATATGGCTGTATCGCTGTATATGTCAGTTTATACAGAAAATGAAACTTTCAATTGTAATCAGTAAATGAGCTTTCATTTCTTTCTTTCAGATCTCGAGTGGATTTACCGTGACCCTTCAGGAGGTGTTTCAATACTGGACGTGATCAACCTCACGACCCAGTCTATAATCAGTAATCATACGTTTGTAAGTATTTTTTCTCGAAGAATTAGTAATTTGATAAGAAATTGTGAAAGTTATGATTGCATTCCACGTACATCCGGTAATTATGATGTCGAACAGAAGAAGAATTTCTCCTCGCGATGAGTATTCCTTTAGGGTCAACTACTATTATAGATTTCTTGCTTTATTAGAAGGAAACTGAAGAGTAAGGTCCGTTAACTGGACACACTGAAAGAGTTTCCACAGACGAAAACGACGTCACATCGTCACATGGCATAGTGACGAGTTAGCTTGAAACGGCTTCTTTCTCTTTCCAACCTTTTTGGAACTGTGACCAAAAGTCACATTGTGGTTTTCCTCGTCAAATCATCGTTCCAATTGTTTTCGATTTTTTTCTAGTTTTAGTATGTCGCATTTGCTTGTTCAAATAAGTAACAACATTCAGTAGTCAATGCTAAGAAAGCTAACGCTCATAAAGTATTTCATTATTTCATGACCACATTTTACAAGAAAATCGTATCCTTCAATGCAAGTGTGTTCGTAGCCGTTGATATTGCTATTTACTACTGGACCAGTGCAATGCCTTAAAAGAAAGGAAATGGTATTGGGACGTCTTTGGCGTTATTGAACTGGTTATTATACCTTTCGAAAATACAAGATACTAAAAGGAAGTATGCAAGAGAAAACCCTCGTCGCATTCCAGCATTACTACCGCTTGCATAAAAACAAGTCTCACAGAAGACAGAATTCTTTACGCAGAAGGCAAAATGTAACGTAGGATTCTTTTTTTTGACTGCACGACTGCAGCAAAAAGAATATAGTTCACTTCGGTTTTACTGTACTACACTGCAGATTTTCTCACCCGTGCCTTCACTCAATGAACAAAGCTATAAATTTAAGTGGCCTTACTGTTCGCCTTCAAAATGACAAAAAGCTCTATATCGATTTTACCGGTTTCTTTTTATACATCCGATGCGCGTAGCCATAGTGAACAGAAAAAGTTTTCAACAATGCAAACCAATGTGAGAGGAAAATAGCAGAAGAAAATTGTAACATGGTTTTATTTGAATTCATTGTATTGTATGTTAGTATTTTTTAACAAACTTTGTTTCGTTTTTTGATACTTTGTGATAAAAGTACTACGCGATAAAATATTTTATGATTGACGATTCGTTAAGGACCGTGTTGTAATATAGCGGGAAGAATTTCAATGCAATATTGGAGCACAGTACAGAGTACACAGTGCTTTTCCGTGTTGTTGCTCGTTGCAGCATCTGTTAAATGAAGCAGCATGATTGATGAGATTTAAAATATTACTTACCTTTTAAAGAATAATGGCATCCGCTTCAACCTTAAAGGCTTTTTAGAATTTTGAGATTACGTAGCTTTTCCATTACGCTCCAGACAAAATTACTATTGAGTCCGTAATGGATTTCTCTCATCATAACATCAAATACACATTAAAATTGAAGTAACCCAACGCCTGAATCTGAATGGTAAACATTTGTATGCACATCTTTCAACCGGCTCACTGTGTTTTAATGTGTTTCAGAGGAGGTTCAACGCAGTTTCATTTCACCTTTCAGCGGATTTGAAATATATCCTCTTTACTCATGACGTTCAAAAGGTAATCTCTTGCTAAAATAGTAAAGATCTTTATTTCTGTTTCTTCCACAAATTTGTTTTCTTGGGAAGACTGTATAATGCAAAGTAAACATATATATTTCTGAATGGTAGGTCCATCGGCATTCATATTTGGCCAAGTACACTCTCTTTGAGATCAAAACAGGGTAAGTCTTATTAAATGACCATGATATGTTGCGTATAGGAATTGTACTGGGAGATTTCTTTGAATGTTTCCAATTTCGTAAACTGTTTCAATTGAGATTAGAACCGATTAGTATAAAAGTTTTTGAGAAAGCCTTTTTAGCCGCTGAGATAGTCTTCAGCCTCCGGCGAAGAATGCTTTGAAGTTTTATATGTGTAACGACTTTATTCGGCTATAAAAAGGAGAATCTTTTTTCGGTTCACGTCTCGTTCGACTTTTTTTGTGCTTGCAAGTTGATTGTATAAAATGTAATGGATGAGGTAAAGTGTTCAGAAAGTGGAATGACTAGAGTTTTCTAATTAGAAACTGATAGGATTGCAAGAAACGTAAAAAATCTAAACTTTCCAGTGAAAGAAAGAGTATAATTGGGTGCGGAATCAATTCAACTGTGACGTTTGTTACAGAGAAACCAAAGCGA
The DNA here is from genome assembly GCA_019776145.1 of Harlomillsia oculata. Taxonomy (NCBI): domain Eukaryota; kingdom Metazoa; phylum Arthropoda; class Collembola; order Entomobryomorpha; family Oncopoduridae; genus Harlomillsia; species Harlomillsia oculata. Next base: position 20,889 of record JABASF010001140.1, on the reverse strand, counting down.
TGTCCATTGAGCCTCCATCAACTTCAAAGATCACATCAACAAGAGACAGAAATGTGAATCAAGCAAAACGTCATGGCCCTGAAACACATTCCACTTTACAGCTAATCAAATGGGCACCTTCTGGAGGCTCACTGGCAGTTGTGTTCGGGAATGATATCTACTTTAAGCCAAATCCTAAAGCTGCTGCCACGTATCGACTAACTGACACTGGTGTACAAGATACAATTTATAACGGCGTTCCTGACTGGCTGTATGAAGGTATGCAACAATATTGGATTTTCACATAATAAACTTCGTTTTAATGAACATTGACAAGTCGTTAGTCAGAACGTGGAAAGCGACTATATACCTTAACAGTGCTTAGCATGAATAAGTGAAAGTTCGAAGGATTCATAGGAGTGGTTTTGAGAAATCGTAGAAAATGCGGGTTTGACGTAGATAATCATATAATAAATCTGCACGCGCCTGTGGGCGATGGAAGTATGAAGATCAAAGATCAATTTCATACATAACAGTAATTACTGAACTTGTGTGCGAGAAAGTTGCATGGAGCAGGTGAAACTATGACGAGAGTTACAAATAAGTTTGTTTTTACAAGTTTTTGTGCGAAAGGGAAGAAAGTTTAAGTTTGAAGAACGTTAGTAGAGCTACGGCAAATTGCATTTTTGAGAAAAGTTGGCCTTTCTTCGTATGTAAATGTACGAAGTGTTGCTATTCTTTGCAGGGTTTTCATCTCCGTTTGAACATGAATGTGTTCTGTGTTCTTGAGAAATTGGGAATATTATAGGTCCATTGAAATGCATATCATGAATTTTACTACGTGGTTTAACGAGTCGGCTTTAGACCTTTTTCAAGCTCTTGTAGACAATACTAATGTTCCAGGCTGCCTGTGAGTTTTCTCTGTCTTTTAAAATGAGCATTTGAGCCGAATGCTAGTATAAAGCAGTCTTGTTCATGCACGAGTGAACGCAAGTTGCTTGAGTCGATATTTAATGCTCGTTCTCTCGTAACATTGTTAAAATAGGGCAGCAAGACGATGTAAAGGAAATGATAATTAAATTATGAGGCTTTTTTGTGAATTGCTAGAGGAAATTTTTTCAACGAACACGGCCATGTGGTTTTCGGCAGATGGACAAAAACTGTTATACCTTACGTTTAATGACACTTTGGTGGGAGAACATCATCTTCTCTACTATGGAACCACTGAAACACCTCACATTTACCCCGAATTGCAAACACAACGCTACCCAAAGGTAACGTCCAACTCTACTGGAAATTGCTATTTCAACTCATTCTAATCTAATTTTAAAATAGAGAGACACACGAGAAAGAAACCGAATGGTAAAGCCAATGCTTTTATTGCTCCACTTGGTTGACTCAACAAAAACTTAATGAGACACGTGTAATCATGGCTAAGAAGTAATCTTTAAATATTCAACGACGCAAAACCATTTGAATCTAGCCATTTGCGTTAACATTAACTTTTCCCGTATCTATGTTGACTTGTTCACCGTTTTCCTAACAGGATCCCTAAAGTGCTCGTCCCAAGTATTGATTTCGGAAGCCGTTTGCCCAGAGTCCATAGACTTTTCGCTATTTTGCGTTTGTACTCATGCCTTTAGTGTTTGCATTCGTGCCATGAAATGACCAAAGAGTAATTCTTTCTCAATTTGGCCTGATGGTACCGCCGTCAGTAAAATAATGTCGGGAACAGTACACAATAATACCCACGACAAAGAAAAATGACCCATACTAGCACATTAACAAGCTTTATACTAGGATTTCGAGATACAAGAATAAACAAATGTCTTGCTTCTGCTTTTTTTATATCTTTAGCCCGGTACAAAAAATCCAGTTGTGACAGCAAAAATTTGCGATCTAAGAGAAGGATTCAAAACTGTTCGTATGCAACCACCCGAAGGACTTTCTACAGAGTGAGTAAATTTATGGACCTTATTTACTAACTTATACATTCGTCAGGGCTGGATTTTTCCATATTATTTGATAATGATAAGTAAATAGGAATTTAGAAAATGATGTTTATATAGTAAAAATAATTATCTAAACAGTTTATGTATATCAAAAATAGAATTATATTGCAAACAGTTATAAAATGAATTATGAATGTTACTGCTCTAACGATGCCAAATGAAATGAATGATGTCGAGTGTTAAACGTATTGAAATTAAAATGTATGATTTAGCATTGTACTCAAAACTTTCAACTCAAGCTCAAAGATACTATATATATAATATAAAGCCGCTTTTGCGATGTTCCATTTCTCACTAAAAGTCTGACTTTCCTCGAGTGATTAATGAAAGTTTCAAAGCGGGTAGAAATTAAAATTCGCTTTACCGAAATCTGCATAATTTCATCTTGTAATACTACAACGTTTGTTGTCGTCATGCAGAGATCACTACATTACATCGGTGGGTTGGATCCGCTCCTCGGAAGTCGGCATCGTGTGGACGTCTCGTTCGTACAATTTGTCAATCATCACCGTATGCTCCGTTTCCAATGGTTCTTGTGACGAGGTAACACGCCCCTTGTATTTCATGCATAAATACTTGGCTCAGCATGTTAGCATCTTAAGTTCTTTAGTTTTCGGATCATAAGGATTCCTTGGCTTGAAATCCGTGCTTTCTCCCATTAAGGATCAAAGTCCATTTGATGTCTACCTCCACAAAAACCCACTTCTGCTTGATTTATTGCTCAAGTTTTTTCTCTGTCATGCGAATCCGCCGTTTTACCTTATATATTTGACACAGTGGGAGTCCTTCTTTCCTCTTTGTCTGAAAAAGATTTCGAGTACCTAGGAGCAAGCGGCAAAACGCGCTTAACCAATGCAATGGTTCATGAAAGCTCTCTCACTCGCTATCTCTAGTTTATACTGTCTCCTCTAGACTGTATAAGTAGTGCATCCTTCGTATATGTATTTTAAGTATTATATAGTACGTACAAACTGTTAAAGACAAGAAAAAATGAGGAAAGCCGCAAGGATAAAAAGAAAGATCAAAAATGGATGGGTTGAATTGGTAAGCTTGTCCTGTGACCCGACAGGTGTACCGAATCACAACGGAGAGGCGAGGCTGGGTGGAGAACATCCCATTCCCCGTTTTCTCTACCAAATTCTTTAGAAGCTTCATCACAATCGCTCCAATTCGTGATGGAGAGAATGGATTCTTTGATCACCTTGTCTTGGTTGACACCATGAACAAGCGTAGTCATCCCATCACTCACGGGAGTTACGACGTCGTCAAAATCAACGCCTGGGATGAGGAGAACAAACTTATGTAAGCTCGGCAATTCATTTCTTTCAATCCATGTCACCTTTCCGTTTCTTTGAATCCTTGTTATTATCACTGATATCAAAATTCTTGGGCGCATTCCCACTTGCCATTGCTATTACGAAACGAGAAACAAAAAGCAAAACAAGCATAAATATTTTACATAGCCAGTGTATTTTTATGGAATATGAAGAAAAACTTTTTTTACACTTTAGTTACTTCACTGTCATTCCATCCCAAAGTCCTGGAGAACGCCGTTTCCTGCGAATGAGAGTAGAGCAACCATACACAGAACATTCACCAGATTGTTTATCGTGTCCTCAAAATCGGACGGTTGGAAGTGAGAACGACGTTGTGGAATCCTTCAACCACACCGTATCTCCAATTACTCCACAAACTGGGAAAACTGGAAAGAAGGGCAAGGGCAAAGGCGAGTCGGCGGAGGACGGAATTGTGTCGCATCGGAAAGGAGGGAATCCGACGTCGACATGGACGAGTCGCAGTGGTGGCAGTGGCAGTCTCCTCTCGCCAAATAAATCATGTTCCTTTGTGACCAACGTGCGCTTCAATCCGAACAAAAGCTATTTCATTCTTGAGTGTAGTGGACCCGACATACCTGAAGTTACACTATACACGACAACGGACACGGTCACCGCTGCTGCATCAGTCGACAAGATTTCACCCGCCTTCACCTCCTTCCCTCAACAACCGTCTTCACCTTTCAAGCCTACAGCTTCCCCATCCAATGTCCGACTTGTTCAGGTCTCATTTTTTCTTCTTTTACTTTCCAAGATAATTCAAATCTTTGGTTTCCCCACATTTTCACTATGCTCCTGTATTTTATATTTGTCCTGCACCGCGTTCAGAAAATTCCCCGCTGTACAGTTTACGTACTATATATCATATCACGTCTTTCAATGTCGTATCTTCCATAGGGAAAAAAAACGAAATGAAACTGTACATTTCCGCAACATTTGTAACTTGTCCTTATCCTGTGTCATCCACAATTCATGTAATTTTTATATAAGTTCAATATAAATATAATCTTGTTAGTTGATACTGTCACACAATATTAAGTCTTGGGAGATCTCGAATAACTTTCACCGTTCCGTTGAAAAAAAGGCTTGACATGACAGAATTTCATTTTGAATTTTGTTTCCTTCATGGAGCACAGGTGCTTCAAGACAACGCTGCACTTGTGAAGTTGAGCAGTTCAATGGCGTATCCACAAATTCGAACTTTCGCCGTGCATATGCTGGCAGGACATACAGTTCAAGTTCGTCTCTTTTTGCCCCCAGGGTTGCGTGAAGACGAAATTACCAAGTATCCTTTAGTTCTAAATGTGTAAGTTTTACAAATATAATTAAGACATTAAGATCCTTGTCCATGACATGGCCAAACATGTGTACCTATTAAATGTTAAATTAATGCAATTATATGAAAAAATAGTACCATAAGATTTTGAAAGCTAAAACAAATTGTGTCCTGTGACCGAGGCTCATTTGTTCTCAAATGACAGTTTAATATCGCATTATATTTGTTTCTCTTGTTGCGACAGATACGGAGGGCCTGGTACTCAGCTAAACATTGACCGCTGGGGGATTGACTTTGTCACTTACTTAGCAAGCAAAAAAGATTACATTGTCGCTCAAATTGATGGGAGAGGAAGTTGTGGGCGAGGATGGGATTTCCAACATCAGGTCTTTTACAAACTTGGACAACTGGAGGTGGATGATCAAATTGAAGTTGTGAGGTACAAAGTAATTTTGATTTGCATTTTTCTTGCTTCAAATACTAAATAAATATAAAATGCACGTGCATAAAAGAAATTCAACCTTTATACTTATAATTTAGATGAGACATTGCATTGTATTTGCATTTTATGAAAGAGGAAGTTGAGCATTGAGCCAGGGACGATAAAATATTTTCTAGCTTCCTGCACCATCTTGGATAGGGAAAAGTGGTTTATCGATTTGTTGCTTCACCTTTCGTTAGCAGATGGTGAAAGCTCAAAATGCTTCAAAATTTTGTAAATATTAAACATGATGTAGAAGTGTTAATTTGGATTGGAATTTAGGTATTTGCGAGATTCTCTCCATTTTGTGGAAAAGAAGAAAATTGGTGTATGGGGTTGGAGCTACGGTGGTTACCTCACTGCCATGATAATGAACACCAGAGAAACCACTGATTTATTTCAATGTGGAGCCAGCATTGCCCCAGTCACAAGCTGGAGACTTTACGGTATCCCGTATCCCATACATGTCTGAAATAATATTAATATATGAACTGGTAAAGAATCGAGGACTGAAAAACTATGTCTTTTGGATCGAATTATGCAGACTCTGCTTACACGGAACGGTACATGGGGATGCCAAACGTAACAGACAACTACAAAGGATACGCAGAGAGTGACATCACGAGAAATGTAGAACATTTCGCTGGAAAAATGTTCTATTTAATACATGGAACAGCAGATGACAACGTTCACATAACACACTCAATGTTACTTGCCAAAGCTTTGGTTGAAAAGAAAATTTTGTTCCGACAGCAGGTCGGTATATTACTTTTTGATGGGTCGTTGAAATGAACGTATTTCATAAAATTTGATCATCATGTTTGAAACTTTTTACCGACAGGTTTATCCGGATGAATCACATGGATTAAGCGGAGTAAAAATGCATGTACACCGTTCCTTGGAAACATTTTTTGAAGATTGCTTTAGAAAGCAAATTCCTCCTGAAATTGGTACTGGACTCAACAAAGGAGGCAAATTCGATGATTTCGACTGAATAACTGAATTCCAAACATCAACTCTTCCACTTTCTCAAAAAACCAGTTGCCTCACCTGAAGAACCTTACCATTGAGTGCTCTCCTCGAATTTCACGTCATGTCAATAATTAATGCTAAATAAATAATGCTAACTTTAGTTTTTTCGAAACAAAGGACTATATAAAACTTTGTTTAGAGCTCAGAGTCAAAGGGAGAAGAAGGACGTAGACAAAAGACAGCCATGATGCCCTATACTATACCTCAAATGAAACAAAGTAATAATTAACATTCCTACTTGTTGTCTTCAATAATAACCTTTCATCTCATTTAGCTATTAATCTATCCACTATAATAAAATATAAAATTATAACTAACACTATAATATAATTATTACTAATAACCAAATGATTATGCGGCCTTGTAAGGGTCACTTTTAGAAATCGTCCCATAGATATTTATTCAAGTTAAATTCCTCAAGTTTTTGAAACTTATAGATTTATAGAGTATATATCATAGTAACGTTATGAAATTATTAACTTATTATCAATATTACTAAAAAGATACCTTCAATAATCTTTAACTTGTATTAGTTCAGAATGCGATCATTCGATGGAACCCTATATAGTGTCCTTTCGTGGTCGTGAAACCTTATTATGTGAGAGGTCGGTGCTTTTTTCCATGTGTCATATTCGTATGTACAACTATCGAATCACGGATATTTACTGAGTCGTTGCTGTAAATGTTACTTAATGTTTTGAAAATCCAACCACGCGTGAGTAGTGCGAAAGTGAATGCGTCAACAAGTTTACGATTTCCTTTTATTGTGATGGTTTGTGATTGCTTGGACCAACTCGTACTACTTCATGATTATGAGCCAATGAATGAAATGGAATCCGCAAATAATTTTATTGTGATTGCATTAATAACTTCCTCTCCAGCAATATTCTTTAGAAGTGAGATATTCTTGTTTGAATCCTGTATATCTCATTGCGAAGTTTAAAATAATCAAGTTTTACGTTAAATATCTTATTAGATATTTCATAGTTTCAAAATACGTACGTATGTTTCTTCTAAACTCTATTCACCATAGAGTGTGTCCAATCCGCTTGTGCCCTTAAATTACTCAGTGTGTACAGTGAATCGTAAGTCGTAACTCAAAAGCCGATTACCTTCACAAAAGGTAAGTGATAGATTTCAAAGTAATAAAAACCCGTGTCCTGTTTCTTCTTAAAATTTAAAACATTTGAATGGTACTTCCAAATTGATGCTACGATAAACTGAAGTGAATTAGTGAGACTAATACTTTTCATGGTTCAAATTTTCTCCATTAATATTTGTCTTCGAAAAACATTCATTATTGTAGTATTAGTAGTTTCAAATTCTCACTTTCCGTGCAATAATAGCCTTTTCAAATATTTCAATGTATAGACTTATAAAAAACATTATGCTTCAAAACTTTGCTGTTTCTTCGTAAACTATCTTTATTACTGTAAACTGTAATAAATCCGTGTAGCACAGATTATATGCCTACTTTCAAATATTCTATTGGCAATCATGCTTTTTTTGCTTACTTATGGTATTAATGACAACAACAATAATTGAATACTGTTCTACCTATTAATTCAATAAACCTCTGCAATTCATTTAAAGAACATTTAAAGAACAAATAATAGGGTTTCAGCACTAGCAACTGGACGAAAAGTTAAGTGAGATAAATATCAAATTCATCCTTTCCTTTCTTGACTAATTAGCTCACGTTTAATAACGAATGATTCATTTGTTATAGCGTCATTTGTTAATGGTTCTCATCAATTTCAGCAAAGCAAGTGGAATATTCAGCAAATATATGGAAAGAATATGAGATCTCAACGTTTCGTCCAGTTTCTAATTGAAAATAACATGAATTTCTTAACAGCCAATGTATATGCTTCATTTGTGTAAATCGTAATACATTCAGTTATGGATTCTGTTAGGACCCACGACTGTATTATTGTATTACTTGTAATTGTAATACACAGTATACTTAAATCCACCACAATGGCGTTTTTCATGCTACATATTAGATTAAATACAATAAACAACAGCGGCACCAGTACATATATGACAAATTAGAATAATAATTTTCATAATATATATAGTAGTTGCCAAGAATCGCGAGGGATGTTACAATGTAAGGAATGGCATTCTAGAATGCACGATTTGGCATTTCAGAAGCATGTTTTCCACAACGTTCTCACATTCTTACATATAGCACAATATTAAGTAATAAGTAATAACGTAATAACTAATAACATTAGATTTCCAATGAGTTTTGTATCCCATTTTTTCAGCTACGTAATCATAGCAGTCGACAACAACAAAATTTCTTCTATGAATCCAATTACCTACAGCAATGCTTACTATATTTGCCACGCAAAACGCACTAAAATTGATACACCAAAAGCGCTCGTGTTACAGAAGCTCAAGTAATGACAGCCATTGCATAAACAAATTATATGAATATTGTTTTAATCACGTAGTCCAGTAATTTCCGGCAATGTGCCCCAAAACCTTTCTCGAATAATTTGCCTTTAAAGTAGATATTTCATTACATTTCTATAGACTGTTCTCTGAGTTTATAATTAGCTCAAGACATCGTGAATACCGACTTGGTGCATACAAAAATTCCACCGCAATAATTAATACATTAATAATGGACACTGAAAAATTTGTGAATTATAAGATCTTCAGAGTCATCAATACCAAAAAACTCACAATGTCACAATTGAAAGCTCTACATAACATTAAAGTTCGGAAACAACAACGCGGAGAACAATTTTACATGTTATAACTAAAGTTAAGAGTTACAGTTACATAACATACTCATACATACCATTTACTAGGACTTTCTGGGAAAATTTACATTTTAGTTTCCAGTATGAATTATGAATAATTCAGATTATAATCAGTTAAAAAGATTGAGTTGACTTGCTACATGGCTGCCTATAACCTTGAAATTCCGTTCTACACCGTCAATTTATCACAGCGTATATTTCCAATAATGAATAATGATGAATGATTTTGCTAATGAAAATCCGTTTTCAAATTGTCCAAGAGTAGCTTTTGTTTAGTTGTCACTATAAGCGAAAGGTACACCATTCTAGCTTTTTCATATTTGATACACAATTAGACAATTACTACATGCAGAAAATATTGACTGGACACAGAAGTTATAGTAGCTATACTTGTACTAAACTATAATGCAATAGTGCGTTCATGCATTTATGTCAATTTAATTAAATTTAACACTATCGTGAGACAATATATAGGAGTACATATCGATGGGAGCTGCAACTCGATATAATTAATAATGTGCTCTCTTAAATCATTGCACTACGTTGCTGGGATTGAAGACACAGACATGACCAAACGTAATCAAACAAACATCATCAACAACAACATAATATAGTACGAGCCGTAAGCTTCTTCACACTTTAGGTGCAACAGGCAGCATTATTTTGTGCCATGTGTGCTTGTTTGTGCGTGTTCATAGTTCATACCAAAAAAGAAAATCACAGAATAATTTACAATACATTTACGATTTAATATATTATGCCACTATAAATTGGGATGTTACGGTTTACATTCGTTAAGCAACGATGGAATTCAGAAAGTATGTCTTTTTGCTACACATTGGCAATTTCAATTATTGATAGTGCTATACGCTCTCAGGAGTGGTTATGGAAATCCTCTCCGAAAATTGTTTGGACTGAAAACAACAACAATGGAAACTAAATTCTATACACGTTTTACATTGTAATTTTCAAGACTTATTCCAAAGCAGTAATGAGTATTCTACAACTTGAGTCACTCAAATGTTACTTTATAATTATTAATTATAGCATCCACGAAATTACTAGAAGCCAAAACATTTTCCTTTGATGAAATATACAGTTCAATTCAACATTTGTACTGAAATTGCACTGCACGTCACAATAGCAGATATCTCTTGTTTTCTTATGCACCTGTTTTGTTAGAAAGCTCACTAATTGTTCACAGGAGAAATCTGAAATTCTCTGACTGTCTGCACACTGTAATAATTACCGTTACAGGAAAAGACATTTCAACATTACCAGTATACCAATCATGAACAATAGAAGTTCTAAATTACATAAATGCCTCATGCAATCTTACAGTTGTAGTATAATATAAAGTATCATAATTTCTCAAAGTTATATTAGACAGTTTTGCCGTTGAAAATGTGATTTTTACTGTGTACCTTTGCATAACGAATGTTGGAAAAATGAATTTTGTGTAATTATTTTATATAAAAGCTACAACTGCATCACTATTAGCACATGTTATGAACACGTGACATATAGCAGTGAATCACAACCAGCAACATCAAAACATCTAAGAAGCAGCATCAAGAGTGAAATGTTTTCTGAGTTACATAGGAAATGCACAACAAAGATGAAATGTCTGTGAAGGACTAATTTCGAGAATCTACACAATTCAGCTGATGAGAACAAGTTTCTATAATTTTCTGACTATCATAGAATGAATTCTCACAAGGATAGTGATTCTACGGCCGCGAGCCATTTTAGGTAATGGAACTTCAGCGAAACGAGTCACGAATGTCAACTGGAAATGATGAAGTTTATAAACATACGAAGACTTTTACATTCTTATCCCAAGAAAATTGGCTTTCTCCCAATCTCCAAAGTCCAACGGATCAAAAGAACTATTCAGGAACGACTCCATTGTGGAGTAAAGATGTTCCTTCACTCCAGTAAATTCATGCCCTTCGTCTGGATAAATCTGTGCAGTGTAATAACACCATTAATTAAAACCTGTGAATTGCGAACAGTGAACAAACGGAGGAAAATTGTGATTAGACACTAAGACGGTCTTACCTGTTCCGTGAACGAAATACCTTCCTTGATAAGAGCCTTTGTGATGTGTAGAGTATGTTGATAGTGGACATTGTCATCAGCAGTGCCATGCACAATGAGTAACTTCTTCTCCTTTAATTTCCTTACTACAGTCGCTACGTCTGCATTTTCATAGCCTCTGTAATTGTCGGTGTAGTTAGGTGAACCCATAAAACGCTCGGTATAAGCAGTGTCTGTAATTGCAATTAGAGCAATCGTATACATTATTTAGAGTGTCAGAAATCGAATTTATTAATTGCTCATTTGTATATATTATGAATTGACAAAAAGTACTCACCATAAAACTCCCATTTTGTAATAGGGGCAACAGCAATTCCGCATCGAAAAATACGATCAGTATCTTGGGCAAGAATGTGGAATGTCATGTAGCCACCATAACTCCAACCCCAAGCAGCAATGTTGTCAGGGTCGATAAAGTGCAAGTTATTCTTCAAATATCTACAACAATTAAGATAATTAAAACATCATTTATTTGCAGAAAAATAAACGAATCTGAAAGAAAACTTCAGATTACAATTAAGAGAATGTTCGAAAAGACAGAAAATGCATTACTTTATCACTTCGATTTGATCAGTTACTTCAGTTGTACCCAATTTTCTGTATATAGAATGTCGGACTGATTCTCCTTGAAATCCGCTTCCCCTTCCATCAATCTGAGCGATTATGAAATTCTTTTGACTTGTCAAGTAAGTTGCCCATGATAAACTCCACTTTTCATTCACGATCTGACTTCCGGGGTCTCCGTATCTATTAGATAATTATTAAAATGCAGAATACACAATGAAAATATTAATGAAACATGTGTGATGAGACAATATGTAACTATATGTAATGCAAACTTGACAGGAAGGACTTACACCTGGAGAACTAAAGGAAATTTGAACTCTTCGTCTTCTCGAAGTCCTGCTGGGAGATGAAGTCTTACAGGAGCGTGGTAACCACCGCTGACTTCCACTTGAAAAGTTTTAATCTGTGGCATCCCCATATTAGCTATTTCTTCCTTGAGAGCCGTATTATTGTTTAATACTTGGAGAAGTTTCCCGGACGGAGCACTATGCAGCGTCACAATGGGAACTTCCGGTCCTAAACATTCTCGTACAAAAAAGCGGAAGGTTGGTGAAAATGTTATTTGATTGTACAAACAATGAGGAAGTGTCACAACAATGCTTTTTGTTGTATTCGTGATCTCGGACTGGTTCGTTGAATTAGTATCCGTAGATACTGTTATGTTTAAGTGTAAAAGTTCTGTAATAGCCGGTAATGTGTCGTTGCGTTGCTTCGTGGCGTTTTTCCAATGAATACTGCTAGTGGAGAAACTTGGGCCACTTTTGGTTTTTTTGTCCTGCTGTTTGGCTGCTGGCATTACATCTTCAGTATCCTGGCGCTGATGGTTCTCAAACATTACAAAAGGAAATCCACTGGGAGGACTTGCAGTAGGCACCGGCGTCGCAAGCTTCCGATTCGAAATGGTGGAGGGATTTTCTTGTGGACAGGTCAGACATACGGGAGCAACTACCACCGTAGAATTTGAAGATTTCTCCGAGATTCGATAAAGATGTCTTTGTCCTGGTTTTCCATTTGGAGCAGCTATGAAGTATCTATTGTATGAAGAAATGATGCTCGTTATGAAACTTATACTTATGCAACCTAGCGCAATAAATTTTCATAACAAATCTGCCCGATTCTGTGTTCGCTCAAATCTCAATCCTAAGTAAAAGTAGTACTTACATGAGCTGACTATCTTGGTCCCATGCAACGATTTGAGTGACTTCAAACGGTCCATGCGTAATAGGGACTTCCTTATGGGACTTGACGTCCAGCCAGATAACATGTCGAAATTGCCCAGCGTCCCCGTCTCTCCATGGAATTCGCAAAAGACAACTTGACCCATTTGATGAAAATAGAGGAATATCAGGAAAATCTAGCCATCCAGTTCCTCCATTTTTGAGGTTGTAAATCTGTATAACACAATTCTCCACTTTAACACAACAGACGCCAGTATTAATTAGATAAATTTTTTATGGAGGTGGTTTGTTTAAGGTAGGAAAAATTGGACGGTATGCGAGAGTATCCTAATGTTAGTATGCTGACCTCGGTGCAAGTCCATTGTGGTGCAGCACATGATGAAATAATGGACATGTTCTGTTGTCGGTTCATCCATACGACTGCAGCCCGCTCATTGTCCACCCATTGAACACCGGAGATATAGTATTCACTACATTATTCAAAGTTATATGCATATACTTATGTTCTGTTTCAGAAAGAGGACAGATGTTCGAATGAAATCCCTATTCGATTAAAAATGTACGGTGAAATGATTTTACCTGGTATCTAGAGGATATGGAGGCTTCAAAAGAATGGACTGCAACGAATTTGATCCCAAGTTTACAGCCCACAGCGTTACGTTTGGATTAGTAGTTCCTGCCTGCAAAATCAATTTTTAAAACCTTGATGGACTTGTCTACGAAAGGAATTGAAGACTTGGAAGTGAAAGCAATTGTTTTACCTTTGGATAGCGCAATGTGCGCATTCTAGGGTAAGCAATGTTGTCAGCATACCACGGGTAAGAAGCTTCTCCTACGTTTGTATCGTCAAATGAAGCATAAAGTAAATACTGTCCATTTGGAGATGGCCAAATGGCTCCAGGGGCTTTCACAACTTCCTCTGATTGCACAAATCAACTGTTAGCTAAAGCACAATTCTACAGAACGTAGAAGGAGCTGAGAAAACCAAATATTCTTTACCTTCATTCAACCAATCAGGAATTCCATTTGAAATAAGACCAGGTTTTCCTGTTTTTGTAATGCGGAATATTCGACTCTTGGCATCGGATTTGTAGTAAATATCATTTTGATAAACAAATACTAATGCGTTTTCCTTGGGTACCCAAGCAGCGTACTGAAGTTCAGGTTGTCCTGGTTCCTTTCTGTTTTCTCCACCTAATCCTTCAAACGGTGTCAGAGAAAATTGAAACCTACACATGCATAAACGAGTAAATAATTATGCCAGTCCAGATCTCCAAAAATCTGTATTCAATTTTGAAATGTTGTTTGTGCTGACTCTTACTCGTTCTCAATGTCGTAAACGGTATATTTGGCCAGGAATGAGTGTTGCCACACAGGTCGCACGTTATGGATGAAAAGAATAAACCGTCGATCAGGAGAGACGGAGTATTTGTTGGCATCAAGTTGGCGCTGAAGAAAATAATTAACATAAAAATGAGATGGTACAATAACAATGGCTATTAAGGACATACGAGCTACGACGTCATACAAACTAACTACAAACCAAACGGCTACACATGACACGGTTGTTTTCTGCACATTCTGACAATGCGCACGTGTCATTTGCATTGCATTATCGTAAGTGGCACGTCCAGTCGTTGAGACTTACTTCTCCCCGACGGAAAACATAATATAATATGAGTCCCTGAAGACCTCTCGCCCTACAAAAAAAGGCGAAAATGTTCCTTTTTTCGCTTGTTGCAATTACGTTTCTTCGTGTAATAACAAGGAACTGCACGGCGTGCTTTTAACAGGTAATGTGTCTCTCGACGGCTACTGCTTTTTTGTTTTCAGCTCACATAAGTTATATCCGGACGAAGAAGTGAAAGCTTATCCATTGTGCATTGTGCACGCTTTAGCAGGAAAAGCGTTCCAGCTTTTATAATGAAAGTCACGCCACATGTGGAACGCGGAACACCAACTGAATTCAAGGTACGTCTTTAACGCTTGGTAATACACTTGCTCGTACATCATAGTATTATAGTATAGTATCGCAATGTAGATATCATAATAAAACTAAATGGCTCATCTTACAAATGACACACTTTCTGTACGAATACTTAAATTTGCTTTCACTTATTTACTACATACACATGCACTTTTACGTAATGGTGTCAGACCGTCTGCTGCTGCTAATCTAAATGAAACGTTAACTTTGAGAGCTTGATAAACATCAGCTATGCACGTATTCTCTCTTCATACCGACTTTTCAGTAAATACGAATCATAGCATACGATACGATACGACATATTTAGAACTGCCTTGTATGCCTTGTACTATAATTTGGCGTGCGTAGTTTCACAAGCTCATCAAAATTGAATTAGAAAACATTCTTTAACTTACAAATGTGGTGTTGGCAACGAAAGGTAGCGAGGTTAAAGTATCGGCATTGAGCAGAGAGAGCCCTCCAAGATAGTCCCGAAACAGGAGTTCATTATCTGAAATAATGAAATTCAACAATAAAAATGTGCAAATTCTTGTTATAACATCTAATGTTTGCATTGAGCAGAGAGAGCCCTCCAAGATAGTCCCGAAACAGGAGTTCATTATCTGAAATAATGAAATTCAACAATAAAAATGTGCAAATTCTTGTTATAAGATCTGTATCACCTACAAAAGTTTTAGAAATAAGCGTACCTGATATCCAACTGCCATTAAATGGTGGCACGGTGAAATGTGTAGAATTTATATCTTCTAACGTAATTTTACGTCCTTTCACTCTCGGTCCATCATCTGGAGGACGAAGAAGGTAAATGGAGAAGAGAATGAGACCACACACTGCACAGATGACCAAAAGTGCAATGAGGATCCCCTTCCAGTTTCTCTGACTTGGAGTTGCGGCTACCAATTCCTGCAAGAATTATAAATCGAACCAACTTCCGTTTTAATTTCATCATTTTTGGTATTGTCCCTCTTTACGATGTACTGATTTTTAGATTGTACAAGAGCCAGGAAGAAAGACACAACTGTAAGGATCATTGAATCGTGTTGAAACTCTTCAAAGACGAGCAAGTTTGTATAGTTGAGTAACATTTTAATTCTTTATTTTACAAGTTTCCTGTAGCTTAGGATTTGAACGAAGGAAGTATTTTCCTTTATAGAACATTTTGTGAGTTTCTGTCAAAACTTATTTTGCGAGCTGAAATCATATTATAAGTTTCCTTTTACTGAAAGTCCGTCCACAAAAACCACTTCATTCAATCTCTTTGAGTGGTTCTTGTCAATATACGATAGATTAAGGCTAAGGCGCAATTTCAACATTAGATGTTATAACAAGAAAATAATAATGAAACCTGTTCCAACACACGCAAATGGAAAATCTTAAACTTATAACTTTCATGCTGCAAAAGTTATTTGACTGTAAAAGTAATTCCTTGTTGTTATAATTCATTATATAATTTTTCATTTCAGCGCAATAAAACTACGCAACTCAGAGGAAAAGTTCCTTGACGACTCTATTACCTTGGTAAAATCTTTAGCAGTAGCAAGAGAATATTGAGTAGCACCCAACTTTGGCTTGACATCTCCTGGCATTTTGACAAATTTAAAGGGTGAAAGCAATGTGAAAACACTTGCGGGAAAGAATAACTAGCAGAGTAGTATCCGTTGGAGGAAATTCCCAAGGAAAATGAGATGCAACTCTTTGCGTGGAAGCCATGAATCACTTTTGTTGTTCAAGGCAATCCGCTTTCAAAAGTATTATGAGTCCACTTTGTCTTCAGTAGGATTAAATTTAAAGTCCACATAGAGAAACAAACTATTGGAGTTTTTGCAGTAAAGGTTTATGCATTTTAATCTTCACTGTAATCTGTAATCCCGCGCAAAGTTATGCAACTGTGAGAGCTCGACATGTGTAATCGTAGAATTAATCATAGTTATTAGCGACAGCGCACTTTTATAAGGAATGGAATATTGTTTGTATGGTAATTGTACTTAATATTGTATCACAGAAATGTCACAAATCACAAAGCATTTCAAACGCTTATTCCTAACTAATACATTATGAAAAATAAAAAATTGACGCACTTAAGCATAACATGGTACAAACGCGTCCTAAGAATTACATGTAATAAATAAATGTAACAGTAATTTAATGTCACTTGACAGAGGAGTAGTGACATGTAAGGACTGATCGTGTGCGAATTCCCGCTCCAAATGACGCCAGAGAAGCGAAGCGAATGGAAGTCGTAGTATGCGTAGTATCGTCGTCTAGCAGTACACTAAAGTACACAAATCGGGGTAAAAAAAGTGATAAGGTGATAACAGGAGGAGAGGAGGAATGAAAATGTACTTTCACCCAGGAGAAACAAGATGTTGGACAGTTGGAGATGATGTTACATAGTTAGGAGAGGTAGGGAAGTTGGAGTAGCCTTGGTGTTGCAGGTTGCAGTGCAAGTGGTGAGTCGAATGCTAGCCGTAGGGACTGAAAGTGTGTGGACCGGATGCGAGTCGCTGCCAACTCGTGAAGCAACAAATCCCGATTTCCTTCGCCCACAGACCTCATGAGTACGTTTGACGAAAGAGTCTCTTTCTCCTTTCTCCTTTCTCCGTAGTAGTAGGTTGCTCAGTGTGCGTACTAACCAGAAGTGACTGTGCGTTTCTGATTTGCCTTTTGCCCTCAATCTTCCTTTGTCATGCGTTTCTGGGAAGAGAGAAGACTCTATACACCTTTTCTAACTCAATGTTACACACTGACAGGTCTCGTCCTTCAGTCTTCAACAGATCAAATAGAATCATCCAAAGACAAACGAGAATGGACTTACTACTTAGTATTACATACTATGTACATAGGTACTATGTACATAGTAACCATGTATAATGTGTACTAAAATGATCCGGGTCTCCAAAGAACTACTTACAGGGTTTGATTAGATTATTCATCATTACGTGAGCACTGCTCCCAAGGTAGTTCTAATCTTTTTATATGGTCTCACTTGAGTACTTGCAACTACGTAGTTAAGAAGGTGTAATCATGCGGATTAATGATTATTTGCACTGTGAGATGTAATTAAAGGAGAGCAACGTGGGAGCAAAGCTGATGACATGATGATGATAACTATACTATAATACTATGTATTACAGACTACAGAAGACCACCTACCTGACTCAAACTTATCAACTTGCCATTTAAAAATCGATATTTCAGTCTTCAGTATCAAAGAGCTGACATGGCAGAATATAAACTCAATTTGAACTTGAAAGCACTCCCTAATGAATCATCTGTCATTAATTTGATTCTGTGGCAATGTCTATTGAATAGCTTTGGCAGCACGGCCGAGGCCATGCAAATGTATAGGGGTACAGAAGAAAATAAGGAAACGTACGTATATTATTTGAGTGCACAATCGCAGGAGTAATTAAGTATTCTCCGTGAAATGGTTCGCGATAATAACCGAAGGAAATGAATGAGAGAAATTCGAAGAAAGTTACTTTTCTCGCAGTAGTTAAATGAAAATGGAAGACGTTTTAAATAAGCATGTGATCACATTTGCTCAGGCGTGACTTCAAGACTTCCTGTGTAGTAGTGACAAGACCTGTGCGCTTCATGTGGAAAGAGCTCTTTGAGGAACGACGTAAAATGGAGAAGTGAAGTTCCGTGTTACTTTTTAAGAAAGCTTGGCTGACTCCTTGTCACAAGAGATCTATCACATGAATCCTTGTGCAGACGAGACTTTTTTGGCCAATTTCCCGCAGTGTTAAGGTTGCGAATGAAAAGCAAACATCGCAAGGAGGAACAATAGTTGTGACTTTCTTCATTACTTTCTCTTGAGCTTCCTCTCATGCTATAAAGTTGACTTTGAAAAATAAATGTGAAACTCAGTCGAATGAATAGAAAGCGAAAGTCTCTCTAGGGACACCAGAGGGAGAATTAAACGAGGCAAGCTTGCTTGGTCCGTTCTCGAATAAAACAAATGGCTGCCTTTCACTACAAGTACAACCTACGGTATATATACATAATTTATTTTGAATGCATTTGCAAAAAGAATACCAAATTTTATGAATGAAGATACTTTCAGTGTAATTTTGCATATTTCGATGAAACCATAATTTATAAGCATATGTTGACATATTGCCATTTTATGCTTATGCAGTGTATGCATGTGAGTTATAGGCCTACAGTCCCTACAGTCTTAGTGTGCACGTCGTCAGTCGTAAATCTTAATGTTAGACATTTACGGATTCGATACAAATTCAAGTCGAATAAAGATTTACTGTGAACCATAATGGGTATTATAGTTTCAAAATATTATATGAAATACCGAGTAGTAGCTTTCAACTTTATTCCTTATTAGGTAATTAACCAATTTTTATTATTTATTATGCATTATTTTAATAATCGTTATCTCATCTACAATACTCGTTTGTGATTGTGTGCCGTGCTTTATTCATTCAGTTATTCCATTTATTGAAACTGGAACAAAACAAAGAGGACCAGAAATCATTAAGTTGCATTATACCTAATCGCGAATACTGGCATTTGTTTACTACACATTTATGTGACAGTGACCTAAAATCAAGCAACGTTAATCTTCAGAGTGAGCCGAAGAATGATGCAGCAAATCATGCCACTTTCACCAAGAGACTATGGTTTGGGAACGGAGAGAGACTAGGAAATATCGATTTGACAGGGAAGAAGCATCTTGAGACTCGTTCCGAGTGAAAACTCTGGATGTCCTGAAATTCTACACGAGACAATCCGAGGTTCAACTCCATTATAGGTGTCTAACAGTGTACACTGGGTGCCTATTGCCAATCAGCATCGATTTCAAATCACCCTTATCCCATTTCCGTTTTCTCTTGTTTCCATTGCCATATATCTTTTCGTCAGTGCCGATGGACATTGACAGCCGATTTTCAAGTGACGACCTTTATATTTTATTATCTAGTGCGCCAGCAGAAGTCAAATTGAGCTGGCAATATAATACGTTTTGAAAGACCCAATATATCATAAAAACCTTGCAAAAATGCCAAGATTGCTCACAATTTATTGTGATTATGACATTATGACTTATGAGCTCATAATACGCGATCTCAAGGAATGAAAGTACCAGAAAGAATGATTTGTATTGTTACTAACATGTTGAACACTAAATAAAATTGAAACTTTAAAAAATATACCTCGTCAGGTGGCTCGAACTCAGTCATTTTTATGCATTAAGTAACTTGAAGGAAGCAACTGGTGATTAGAATAAAATCACTGGTCGTCAAAGAATAGAAGATTGCTAGCTATCTTAAACACACTTTACTGTGAACGAACAAGGTAAAAGAAACAAAAATGATTTTGCAAATTCTTCAATAGAGTTTGAATGAACACTTTGACCATTTAGGCGAATAACTTTTCATGGCTCGAAACGGTATGTAATATAGCTCGAAAAGTTTGTACACTATGGTTGTATTGTTTATTGTAGTTTGGTGTAAAAGCCAGAATCTCACAATGAATAATTGACTAAACGATGGACATATCAAGGAAAATCTCACTTGGAAAATAGTAAAAACCCTACATGCGAAGCTGTAGTTTCTGTCATCAACCCAAAAAATGCGTTTAGCTCGCCTAGGTTCAGAAGCACAACTGACGGGGAAGACCAAAATACTTACTTGGCCGTCGCGGGAACCGAACGCTATCCCGGTCCTCCTGTTTTCTGGAATTCGTGTTGAATGCCTATTGCCTCACAGACCGCCCACATTTTCAAATTAACGTTGTTAAAATTTTATGCACCCTACAATTTTGATGTGAACATCTCGGCAATGAATTTAAAGCTTTATGCAACCATTTAAAGTAACACACCAAGCCTGTTAACTAAGTAAATTTGATTACTTTCTCTTTCAAAGCTCTTCATTTTTAATATTCATCGTAAGATTTGAATAAGGCTAAAACGTTCATGAATTATCATATCATCATCATTCTTGTAGGATCCTCATCACAAATGGAGGATTTTCAATCGCTAGCAGAATATGAAGCCCACTAGTACACAGGAAATATTATTTGTAAAATTGCCTTACTCTGTTGTTTCATCTGCAAACTTAGCAATTATGCTTTTTCCAAGGTGCGCATTGAGCTCAATGACGGTACAAAGTTTTAGAACGTTTGGTAGCTAGGATTTTAGAACGTCTAA
>JABASF010001139.1:0-25897 GCA_019776145.1 Harlomillsia oculata | reverse complement strand
ACGTTCAATGATCCCGGTCGCACTGCCAAGTCGGACTTCCCCGTAGGCACCTTCTCCAAGATGTTTCCCCAAAATCAATTTGTCTCTAGCAAATTCCCATTTGTGATCTATTGGAATTTCATACTCCTGACCTGGTTTTGTGGTTTGTGTAAACTGAATATTTATCTCAGGAATCGTCTGCAAAAATACATTAGCATATTAAGTGTATGCATTCATCATTAAAAGAAATTCAACGTCACGTAAAAACTCTTGTGGACAAAAGAGAAAATGTTTGGTACCATTGCTCCGTCTTCATTCGAAACTGGATTCTGCTTGATAACGACAACTTTGGCAGTCCTGGGTTGTATGAGTACTTTTTCCGGAATACACCTAAAAACCCATAATACAAATTATGAATACACTGTTTTACTTTAAAAAATAGAATTTTACAATACGACAAACACAACGTACCGAGCCTTGTAAGAATGGTAGAAAGAAGCCACCGTGAATCCCATTACCAAAACGGCTCCAAAAATCAGTATAATAGGAATGGTCAAATCGGGGTTAGTTGGAACAGTCGGGTAAGGGTTAGAATCAGGTAACTCTATGAAAAAATGCGTTATATTAAAATTAGTTTTGGTTTGCAAATTACTAAATTCATACAACTAATTGACTATATTTTACAAAGCTTAACCTTCAACGATTTGGACGTAGGCACTTTTGGCAATTCGTCCCAGATTGTTCATTGCAATACAAGAATACCAGCCTTCATCTCCATGAACGGCATTTTCTAATACCAATTGGTGAATGTCCGGAGTATAAGCAGAGTTGTTTGTGCGCGACTACAACAAAAATTTCATAACGGTTAAATTTATGTTTCATATTTACAATAACAGTATCGTATTTATACTTTAATGGTTGTAAAATTTTCAGGGTTGTCGATTGAGTGTTTTACCCAGTACAAATAGTACTCGGGGGCACTCAAAATCTTGACACTCAACGTAATAGTTTGCCCAATGATGACTGTCGTGTTGGTCGGGGCTTGCGTCACAATCGGTGGCAAAGTTGCAACATCTGTTCAAACCCCAGAACTCATATCAAATAAAAGTTAACATTCAGTCAGCAAAAATATGACAATTGTTATAATAAGATGACACTCTGCTTCACACAAAGCCGTTTAAAATTGCTAACACTCGATGCTACAATTCACTGGTGAATCTCACATGAACTATAGTAGCACTACTGTCATTTTATTATATTACAAGGCTCATGAAAGTGTAGCGTAAATATTTATTTAACAAGCCACACACGAACATGCAATTTTTAGTTTTTAGAAAACCAATAGTATTAAATCAAACTGCAAAAAACACACGATGTTAATTAAGCAAAATCTAAAATCTTGCAAAACTGAACTTTGAACTTTGTAGCAATCCCCTGAACATTTAAAATGCAGTAATAAAAAATCAACTCATAGTTGATTGCATGTAAATTGAAAACTGTACTATATAGCCTATAATTACTATGAAATTTGCAAACTGACGTTGTCATTCTACCATGAAATTCACAGAAAGTGTCACATAAATACCTGATTCGTTGAAACACAAACGTTGACCATTTATTGAACTGCGGCGATGAAAAATTTCAAAGCTGTGTAATGATGTTAAAATGTTAAAGTGTTAAATCCTTGGGCGTTGATCTAAAATTTTCATACGTTACTATGCTACGTTTAAAAAATTAATAAACAATCTACTAGGTGTTTAAAGAAATACAAAGTTCAAGTACTGTTAGTGACCAAAGTTCAAGACCACCACCCAAAATTTACAACCGCTACAAAAATATTAAGTAAACAGAATTTTAGTGCCCACATTTTTGCAGCAATATAAAGCACCAAAGCCATGCCATTTGATAAGCCTTTTGGGTCAGAGAAAGGCAAGTTTGCAAAATGCGAGAAACTCGAGACCACTCTCGCGTCAGGCTTTTCTGACAAACATTTTTTTCATGCATTACTGTTCATGCATAGCTTTGAACAGGGAACAAGCATCCCAATCCCATATTCCTTGGGAAATTTAGTGAAATATAATACTAAAAATAACACAAAGAGCATTCATTGGGAAGCCAAAAGAACTCAACATTAGGATAGAATAAGCAAGCTGTAAATACTAGTCCCATTATTTACGTACGTTCCACCACCAAACGAGTATCGTAAGATATTGAGTTAACTCCATTAGAGATTTCGCAGGTATAAATTCCTCCATCGTCAACAGTGACATCTTTTAAACTCAAACTTGTCTTCTGAAATTTTTGCTGGTAGCCCGTGGTTTTAAAGGGAACATTATTCTTGTACCAGTGAATATTCACCTTCGGTTGTCCTAAGAGAATAAACAAACATTTTTCAGCAAATACATTTTTTCCTTGGCTTCAAGCCAAACACGTAATTTCCTACGATGTGTTAACTGCAACGATTCTTCAACTAGTGCGTGCAAATTTTAACAGGCAGCACTACTAGTAACTTATATTGTAAGTGTCCATTATATATCATGGAGTACGGAAAAGAGTGTAAAGTAAAAAAGTATACGATTGGTAACCTCGACCGAAGCAATATATGGTAACTGTCGTTCCAGTAGTTTTCATCAGAAAATGCGACATTGGTTTCCCCTTTACATCCAAATCAAAGCAAACAAAAGGCTCAGAGGAGTTGATGCTAAAATTTCTATTGTTCGAACAGGAAACTAATTTGTCATGTTCTTCCTCTGTCTTTGTTAGTTCATCCTCATAGGCTTCTTCATCAAACTCTTCAGCTTCTGATTGATCTTGTGATTTGCTCACTTTGGGTGCCTTTGGAATTACGTTGATTGTAGCTTGTCGCCATTGAATCTCCCTTTCCGAGAAACCAGGCGATTCTGAAATTGTATTCACCGACTTGCATTCATAGTCGCCAGAATCACTCACCTGAATCTTCGCTATTTGCATGCTTTGAACAAAAACAAAGTTCCTTGATGAAAAATACTCCAACATTCAAAATGTGAACGCAATCATTAAGTTAGTTTTGCTTACTACTGATTGGACATTGTAGTTCTGGTCTCTTCATCTGTATCAATATCGGTTCTATTTTTGATCCAAGTTGTATGAAATTTCGGGGAGTACTCCAGGTTGGTAAAACAGAAGATCTTCAAAGTAATTCCCTTTGTCACATTATATTCCGTGCTGTTGTCAGTCAAATCTGCATCACAGTGAAATATGTCATGATCAATAGTTGAATGCATATTCCATTTATACGCATTATAATTGCAAACTAACATCTCACAAAAAACGTATGCAAGATAAGAGAAAGCGTGCTATAATATAATGCTATTTATGATCGCTGCTGTATCTTAACAAGTAACAAGTGTACCATGAGCAAAACAAGATCATTAACATCAAAAACATGACATAACATGAAGATAAAAGTATTGAAACTTACATATGGACAATGTCTGTTGATCCGATTTGGATTGAACAACAGAGACCGTCATCAGGAAGAGCAATATGGCAGCCCAGTGAATCAGCATAATGATCTTTAATACGCAAAAACAGAAAGTTATAACATTTAAAGCCAATTTTCTCGATGATTCAATACATTTTGAGTCACAAATCACAATCTTACCAAATACAGCGTCTCTGGAAAGTCATGCAGATGAAAACGTAAAGAATGATAGTAGTAGCCTCAAAAGGCCGCTACTATGCGAAAGGAGAATTGTGTGGAATCACACAACAGGTCGGAAAAGGTGAGTAGTGGACGGGATATGGACGGAGACTTTTACTTCACACAATTCCCACTAAACACAAAAACACATCTACGTATCACGTATTACGTGTAATCTGTTGAATTTGTACAAGTCTTTGAATCAGTGCAAATTGCAACAACTATTGCAAAATAATGTTGAAAAGCAAATTGAAGTTTGCTATTCCTATATTAGGTTGAGCTACATGCTAAAGAGCTCATTTAAAGAAGTCACTGTCATGGCGAACGCAGAAGAATGGTTTTAGCGATGATGAAAAGATTGGACGGACTGTTTGCCAGATCGACTTTTGAGACTGGGATTGAACGTACAACTCCCTCCTCCTTGTGTATGTAATGTTGGGCTTGCTACTGATGCCTTGCAAGTGTAATACAAGTATAAGACGGTGATGAATGCTCAGTCTGCTTAGTCTGGAAAGTCTCTTTGAAGTTGAGCAGTTGAACTCATTTCACAGCAAGGAGCAAGAAGGGTGCCCGAAAGAAAAGGTTTTAGCATGCCTGCATGCCTCGTCCCGATCTGTGCTTCCATATTGTACATAGTTTTGGTCGTCGTTTCTTCCTCTTATATCATAATATGGAAGTTTTTGGGTTCGGGGTACAGGGTAAAGATGACTTTTTCAATATATAATGCGATATATAGAACATGGGCGTACAAGTCCTAAAACACAACTTTAGAACAACAACATGAATGACAGACAAGTTCTTATTCCATTTCCATACCCATTCCACATGCATTATACACTTCTCGCAATCCCAAAGTGATGTGATGGTTTGTGCTTTAAACATTGTGAATAGACTTATGCAATGGAGTGTAAAGTGGGAAAAGTGTTCTGCATGTGCAGCATTTCAGACCGTGGTCGACGTGTTCATGTGCATGAACAAGAGGTATTGTGACTTTATGACTGTCTTGTCTACTGTCATCTAAGATAAAATGTGTGAGTCAAGTCATAGTCAGCCCTTTAGCTACTCCTCCAGTTCCAGTTAAAACACCAACTTGTAAAGCTGAGTCTAGACTCAAGACCAAGACAGGCTATAAGTATAGCCTGAGTTTTAATGTTTAACATGTAATAATTATAGCTTTTTTTCCAGACACTATAAAAGCCGCACGAAATTAATACGTAACAAGACAACTAAGCTTGTGTAGTACATGATAGCATACAACGATTATCCTAGTTAACAAGGTTGTGATACAACTTGTAATAGTTTACATGAGTTGGATTTAAGCTTCTTCCCGTATTGCCCCTGCTTTCTCAAGATAAATTTTTTAGAAGGTTATGGCCTTATGAAAGAACGAAGCTGTAAAAAGTTTAAGAGTTTCGGAGGTTTTTTCCTTCCTTCGTAATGTAAGTAATGCTATAATAAGAGAAACGGGAGTTTGACTTGTACGACGTTGAGTGAGGATGAAGGCCATGAAAAGAAGAAAAGAGAATCTTCAGTGGAGGAATCGGTGAAATGATATTCTTTTTCAGCTCCGCGCATTTGAGAAACTGCAACTTTCCAGAGACTGCATCTTCAGTTTATTCATGCAACAGGAAATCGGTGTACTTTTCCCTATGTTTGTTGACGGCAACGGAAGAGGAAATGATGTTGTCACAATTTGGAAACTTAAACAACTGTACGGGCCCTACTATGCTGCTGAGTGAGTGCATGTTTAGTCGCCTACTTTCCAAGTTAAAATCTGTACGTTGATTTGCAATGTTCTGGCGAATATAGTAGGAGCAGAAGTTGCTTTGCATACGATAACATGCAGTCAGAATACCAACTGCAGCATTTTTTTTTACTTACAGATACAGATGCTCCTGCATCCTGTTGCCATTTATAGAGTTCAAAATTCTGAAGTTCCGTCTTTAACAGATATTTAACAGACATGTCAGGTAGTCCAAGAAAGTTGACTGGTATGATTAAAAGCTTTTTGCTATACTTTATTAGCAAGTGTATGACTTGAACGCAAAATGCAAAAACGCTCAGTGTGGCGTGAAAAACATTGTGTACAAGCACAGCAATAATGCATTACAATGTTATTTCATTGTTTTTCATGCTAGGGCTTACGCACAAGTCCAGCACAGAATGAAAAACAAATAGTACAAGATAGTGAATCCAATTATTCCTATTGGTAACCGTGTGTATTTTGTATTTTATAGTAATTTTCACATGGATTTACAAATAAATTGATGTCTTAAGAGAAGATTGAAAGTTCAACCTGCAAAAGTGTGGATGAAAAAAGCAATTACAAGTAGTGGTTTGAGAATAAGAATTTGAATTGGAGAAGAGAAGAAAATAAAGCGGCATTCTCTTCCACTCACACACACTCAACGTTTATCCAAAGTAAAGAAAAAAAGATTTCACGGTTGGCTGTTCAAATACCTGGAGGACATAAGACATAAGAGCAAGACCAAGACGAAAAACAATTTTTAGAAAGTAAGCTGGGTTCTGGTCACGTATGACCACGAGACAAAAAGAAAGAAAATATACAATGTAGGATTCACGGCGTATACATGTTTTTTCACCCATTTTATTTGCACAAAGAAATCTTGAAGTGTTCTACAAAAATAATATTCTTCATTCTCTAGTAAGTTTTTACTGGAGGAAAACGCGCCTCGTTTCGTTATTCTAAAATCGTAGAGGTTCCATCATCGCTTTAAACGCAGTGGTCTCTTTTCACTTTGGAGTGTTTGGAGACCTTTCTTCTTTTTGGTGTAATATGAGAAAAAGGATGTTTTGTCGGTGCCTGCTCATCCTCCAGCGCATAGATAGTCAACTCACCAAGCGTGTATGATATGATGATCATCAATGCAGTGATCACACAAAACAACACAAGGTTCACGAGACCAAAGCAATGTTCGTATAGCCGTAACATCCTCTAATGTCGTTATTTGGGGCTTACTTTCCAGTAGTGTTTTTACACTATAAGAGGCACATTTAGTGTCAAGCCCTCTCCACGCGGCTACAACGACCATTGTGCACTTTTATACATTATACTATAACACTAAGTCTACTTTCTTTGTTGGTCACAGTCGCAAGTCAGAACTCAGAATGACGTCGCACTCTGATACTATGCTACTAAAACTTTTTATCTTTTCTTTATGGTCCTCTGCTATTTCGATTCTCAAGGAAGTGAAGATGGTGACTTCAGGTAAGGTTTTCCTCTGAGAGGAACCCATTTCATTTCAAAGAGACGGAAAAGATCGTCTTGGACTTTCACAGTAGTCAAAGACACAATGGCACTTTTGGAATCCACACCACTCGTTTCGTTTGTTTCACTCACCCTCTGATGTTATATGCAAAAACCGTTAGGACAAAATCGAATCAAAAAGCTTTCAATCTGTTACTTTTGCTAAAAAACGGACGATACTTTAAAACCCTATAATGCACTTTACACAAAATATAGCGTTGTATTCCAATTTTATTACTATAAATGCTTTTATTTATTTTGAACTCATCGTTCGTTGATCCGTCCAGCACTCATCCTCATAGAAGTTTCGTAATAGTCTGATTGATAGTAACATCACGTATATATGTTTCATTAGTTTCATTCTCCTTTTCATTGCTATCCGAACAAAACAATTTTGCACAAAGTATAGTATATGATATGAGTTACGAAAAACGACTTTTTCATTGGCTTACCTTTGGTCGTTTTCACTTTATTGCTATCATAGGCCCTAAAAGTTTTCCATTTAAACTTCTATTTTATATTGCAGGTGCATTACAAAATCCAGCTCCAAATTTTAAATGGCACATAAAAGTGAATCGCAATCTCAAAATCATGTCGAGTGTACAAAGTCAATGGATGTTTCGGTATTCGGTACCAACTTATTATTCACATCTGTCCAAGGCAGGTACATATACTTATAATAGCTCATAAATCCTAAGTTCCAAAGAGCAGTAGGATCGCACTTCCGTAGCAACAAAATAATTCTGCAATAAAATAGTTCAATTTCCAGTGTTCATATTTTTCATCACTCAGTTTCATACAAAACAGTGATAGTGATATTACAGTAAAGTAATAAATTAGACTGCACAGACATAGGCAACACTACAATAATCATTTTACCGTAATCATTAATCATAAAAATGTCAGGAAACGACTTGGGACGATTTGGCGACACGATTTTTTGATTTGTTTGGCTTGTTGTATTCTTTTTAGTAAAATCGTGCTTAAAAAGTTTTTATTAAAAACATTTTTTTACATACCTCACGTCTCTCACGCAAATACAAATAAAAGACAGGGGAAAATGCAGTGAAATGGGACAAAGGGAGTGTGTGTGATGTGATGTGAGATGGGGATGGGATGCATCATGAAAAGAAGGAAAGCAACTAGTGAAACAAGAAACTCTAATGCATCCTTTTTGAAAACAACATTGGCCAAAGTGTGGGAAGAGAAAGAAGTATATAGTTGGTGTTCTAGAACGGAAAATAAGATCAGAAAATGTCGAGTCTGATTTATAGTTGACTGAATGGAATGGCACCTTGTGCCTGTGAGATAAATGAAATAGTGTGCGTTTCAATTACGAGACGTAGAGTCTGCAGGGAGTTCTAAATCAATGAGTTCTGTCTGATTTTTATCCATTCTGTACTTAGCTTCCACGTTCTACTGTTTGCGAGTTGCGACTCTTTCTTATTTTCTTTTTCGGGAAGATCGCGTTGCGCGCTCTCTTTTCGACTTCGAAACATGTTGGCTTTAATAACATCACTTTTTCCGACTTTACATTATTTAGTTTTTTTGCGATTCTTCCACGATAAAAATCTAATTTTAAAAATTGCATTTCTAGCTATTATATGTACCAAAAATAAACTATAAAATGAGCTGTTCTTATGTATGGGGCATAAATGCTATACTTGGGCATGTGTGTTATGTCCTTATGTCACATTTATGTATGTTATGAAAGTAGAGAATGTGCCGACAAATTTATACACTGGAAACGGAAATGTACGATAAAATGATTAGATTCGGGGATGAGTTTGATTCTCATTTAAATGACAATAAAACATTGTGAGGACTGCGTGTTTCGTCCACTTGAATAAAATTGAAGGGATTTTCGATGCAGATTATACATAATAATATGTTTTCGTTCCTGGGCATGCGATCGCTCAAGTTTATGAGTACCTTCGAACGAATGAGGAATGACATTAGAATTGCGTGGGCATTAGGAGCATTTGCTATCGCAAACAACTAGCGGATTATTCTCAATTTGTGGACGAAGGGTTTTGTAAATTATTTGAATTGCTTTAGGAACGATTCAAGTGGAACTTCACCAATGTGCAAATTCAGTCCAAGTCTATGATTCACAAATCCACTTCAATCTTGAAAGCTATTCATGTTAGATGTAGACTCCAAAAAGCCAATGGTAATGTTAAAGGTTCAACTTCCACTGTTATCGTGTTTAATCTTATCAACAGAAAAGAACAGGACAGAACGGATTTATTCTCTTCTTACGGAATTATTATGTCTGCTTGGAGCCCTGCAACTCTGAGATAATGCCAGAATGCTACCCATGTCTGTCCTCCAGAATTTTCTCGTGCTACACTTCCGACTTCAGAAGATTGACTTATCCACTGGAATTTCAGTTGATGTCCACACGTAGATGACTATGGAAACCGCCAATGTTCTATGTGTGACACTTCCCTTTCATATTTCATCGTTGAACCTGTTTGCACAATTTTAAATTAAACTATAGGTATAGACATTAACATTGGCATTAACACTAACCTAATAAGCTGCTGTTAATTCCCAAGAGTTAAAATACAGCACGGAGTTGGCAAATACCATTTAAAAATGTGAAAAGCAATAGAAGACTACATTACAATTATATTATGCACTATAATATTACAGTTGAAAAATGGGGTTTTGCAGAACGGTATAGTTTGTGCTGTGGTGTAAAGGGGCATAGTGTAGCGAGAACATAAAGGTATCCATTTTACACTAGAGCAAACAAACTTGGAGATTTATGCTTGTCTACGACCACAAGGCAGAAAGAAAAAATTTGTTTGGAGGAGAGATTTCACATAAATTGCCCAATAGAGTGGCAGTTGTGGAATGACTTGTCCTCTAATGGTGATATGTGACTTTTGTCCTGATTGCACAACTACTACACTTCTACCGTGCATGTACATTTCTCCCTCAACCTTTCTCCACTTTCTATGACTCCTATATATAAGTTCATTCCAATGAAGCATGAAACACGAATCCTGAACTTTGTTTTGAAAATGTTTGCATCTAGTTTTGTTGTATATTGAAGATCTGAGAAGTCAATGTTACTGTTACTTATTTTTGCATAGTTAGGTTACATTAAATTGGCTCCTCTGATCTTCAATGAATAAATTATGTTTCTAGTTCCTGGATGTAGTAGTGAGACTCTCACAGAGTCAGAAATGTAGCATTAATAATATACAAAGTCGCGAATAACTTATAAACTCGCATGTAAAATTCCCTTGTGTTGAACATAATACATTAATGCAGTGCTAATTGCAATTCCACAGTTTGTGGGAGATAGGTTTTGCGGTGGTTTTCTACTTTGAAAGTACACAGAAGGCAAAAGTGAGATTTATGGCCTTTCTTATTCCTACTTGTTGGAGCAAATGTAATTAGCGGCTTTGTGCGTCTTACAAATAAGCATGTGGATGTGGGATACAATGAGTTACGACTTCCATATTTTCATCTTCTCGTTTTGTTTTGTTGGTGTTAATGGCTTCCTATATCGTTCATGAACAACCTAACAATATTGGGACTTTGTTCTTATACTATGTATTCACATTTACCTACTCGACTGAGTGAGTAAAGTAAATTTTAATAAATTTTGCATTTCTTTGGTCTGTATTTTCTTCTTAAAGTATTACACTTATATAAAACCACACTAAGTTTTGAAATTCAAAGAAAATTAAATATATCATGCTCATTTACGTGAAACTGAAGTGGAAAGTGACAACTTTTTTGACGCAAAAAGCAATGATTTATAGAATTCAATTTTCAATGCTCACTTCTATTCTTACTTATGTGGAACTTTTTCCTAAAATGGTACTTACGGTTGCGGAGCGAGTAGAACGCAAGAATAGAATGACGCCTGTGTTGTGTTCCACAAAATGCCATGAAAAGAATAAAGAAGACGACAGAAAGCTTTTTATTTTTTAAGCTTGAAGTTTTTACGTTTTATTTGGAACAGTAAGTTTGACAGGACTGGGAAATATGTACGCAAATTTCACTTTATTTCGATTGTTCTTCATTGAATTTTTTGTATGCAAAAAACGTGTGTCACGTTGAAAATGCGCTTCTTGGAAAGTTACGTGAAATTTTGACAAAGGGAAGACGAGACAACATCTTTTCTTTTGAGAGAACAGCGCTCAATTTACAACTTGCCTTTTAGGTATTTTTCCTTGTCTTTGAAATTTTTTTCATGGGAAGCTTTGCGACAGCAAGTCATTTTACCACAAGAAAGCAGCGCAAGACGTCAGAAATGCTAAGCTCTCATGCTGATTGAACTTGGACATTTCTCATTTTTGAGCCTCGGAGGCAGACATCGTAAACATGTGTGGATTTCCCTATCTACTATACTATAACTATCCTATGATAGATCTCGGATCACTCGCTTCCTCACGGCAAGATATGATATATAATTATTAATAATA
Organism: Harlomillsia oculata; assembly: GCA_019776145.1. Taxonomy (NCBI): domain Eukaryota; kingdom Metazoa; phylum Arthropoda; class Collembola; order Entomobryomorpha; family Oncopoduridae; genus Harlomillsia; species Harlomillsia oculata. Next base: position 14,520 of record JABASF010001139.1, on the reverse strand, counting down.
CACCCGTCCTTTAATAGGTTCTATATGAAAACTTTCCAGGATTTCCAGAGATGAGGATTTTTGTCAGCCACTACCGGAACTGCTTCTGTATTATATGAGATCGTCTTTTTACTTTTGTGGGGTCGGGTGTGCAATTGATTTTATTCCCTCAACTTTATTGTGTGCTCGGAAATTCTGTCTAATTTTCAGGCCGCTTTTATATATCTCCGCTTCGCCCTTATGGATTTACATTCCGGTAGCAAACAATGTGGAATTCTATTGTGTTGTTGGTCTAAACTGAAACTACACCAGGAATTGTTTTTTGCGTCCTTCCTCTTCAGTCAAGGTTTGTATTCGATCAGAACAATGTGCGAGTGACATAAATGAAACCGCAGCACAGGTAGAGAAAGGCACCGCGTCCAGGAACAAACTGCTTCTCCAGGTGGAAAACAATAGTTCATGTCCAACGTAGCGGAATGACAGGAACCAGAGGGCGACCAGCATAATTATTTATTATTAGTAGTGACACTGATGTAATATTTCAGTGCGTCTCGTGCCCTTCCATTACAGCGGTATTATTAAAGCATAATTTTAGTATCCTTTTCAGAATGTCGGAGAACTCAAAGTTCAGCTTTGATTTCAGATTGACGAATAAAATTAGACGCTGTTACTTTTTCTTCTTACTCTGCTATTAATGCCACTCTCAACAGTGATTTTTGCTTCGCCAGAGTACAACAATGACGTTTTTCGTAATAATAAATTGCCAAGAATAACAAAAAGACGTCGATACTCTAACATTGAAAGCCAATATTACGGTAACGGTGAGGAAAAGGGAAGAGGTGTTCGTGTTCGTACTAGAATATTATACACTGTTCCCTGAAGACCGTTCATTCAGAGTAATATACGAATCAGAGAGATTTTAGGCAGAGAAAATATTGGTTGTGAGAAGAGATTGAGACATCCGAAAGGGTTCTCCCTTTCTAAAATGACCGGGTCCATTACGGATAGCACTTTGGGCAAAGCCATTTCAGGTTTTTGAAGGGTTCGCCGTCGTTGACTGATGATGGGAAGGTGAAGAGTACCGTAGGCGAAAGGTTTTTCCTTCCACTTTTTCCGTAATACTTTTGAAACTGTGATGTGCACATGGAGTAAAGTAACTGTTTTAGGTTTTATTTCATTTTTGATGATCAGGAGAAATTGCAGGAAACGTAGGGATCTGAGCTATGGAACACGGAACAAGAGGAAAGTGGTGATGTACGGATTTAAGGATGGGAAACAGTCTGACGCACTGAGAGACGCTTGCAAGTTGACTGGAGAAATCTTTGATGAATTGCAGCTGGATCGTCGACAGAGTTTCGCTCAGATTGGCCTTGACTTGTGAACTAAAGTAAGCTAAGTCCGGCTCACTTCAGCTTAATCTCGTTTCTTGCACCCGTCATCCAAAGACCTTTCTTTCTTTCAAGAAAATAGGACCACAATTAAGGCGAGGAAATGAGCTTCTTATCTCTTTGGAATGCAGAGTTTTCCTCTTCACGTTTTAGGTCTTTTCTCTAGCTTTCACTTTCTCCACCTCCACTTCCCTCCTAACCATTCATTTTTCTTGTCTTCTCCTCTTTCTTCACGTCTCTTCTTTGATAGTCCACTCTGAAAGCACCAAGGGGGTTTATTCCACTTTCATAATTATTACTACTTTATTATTACAGCAGTTGTAAAGTTCTCAGGAAATGACTCGACAAAGTAAAGCAGAAGTGTGTCTCAGACCAATATGTCTTCTAATTATAACGGCATAAGACACCAGACTTAGTAATCAAATAGCTGTAAATATCTGCTTGTTTATCTAATTATATGTATTGAACATAATTATGCGATGCTTTTGTACTCCTGAGACAATTGTGAGATCTATACTTCACTGGGATTCAAGAAATAATAACTTCTAATTCAGCATTCAACTCACTTGCTCATTAGTACAAATCGAACTCATTTTCTGAATTTTAATAGTGACTATATATAGGATACTAAAATAACTTTAGTACTTGGCAACGTTTAGGGATTTCTTTCATAAGTTTAGGTTTGGACATGATGACTAAATTCCGTCTTTGTGTAAGTTGATTGAATGCACAGTTGGATTCAACCGATAAAAATCCTTTGAATGAACCTTTGAAGTAAATAGTAAAGATCAGTGCCTGAAGTAATTTTTGTGTTGTTGATTAATTGTGTTGTTGTTCTTGGCTGAAACAGTAGATTGGTTCGTTTTGTTCCACCTTGAAAGCAGAATTTAAAGCATACAGACAACACTAGACTAATCAGAAAACGATCGTGAGAAAGACCATATGTCATTGTTTAAATGTCAGATAAGCATAGGTAATTACGTATTTTTCTTGTGACAGGGTTTTGGACTCCATGAACTTTCCTGTCTTCTGATTGCAAAACGGAAAAAAACAAGTTCCGACGGAAAGTTTTGATATAAATGAAACTTATCGGACAGGATCAACGAATATTTGTTTTTACTTTACCGTTTCCTTTGGCAATCCCTGGTTTTTGGAACAGAATGCATTTGTTCCATGGAGGGATTCCATTGACAATATTTACTTTGAAAAATTGTTCTTGGACTTGATCTTTTGAGGAATACGCTTTCTGTGTCGTAGTCGTAAACATTCAATATATCGCTTTTGGTGAGCTCAAAAACTCTAGTAGACGGAAACTCGTGTATAGGCACAATGATGACGTCCGTCCAGCTCTCTTTTTAGTATAAAAATACCCGTAAAATGTCATGCTGTCATTGGGAAATGCTGCTGCTGCTTCTTGAACGGTTCACGTCGGGTCCTAGAGTTATTCACGTTTTGCTATAGCTTATCCGGAACGTAAGCATTTATGTAAGTCGCAATCAAACGACGAAACAACGGGATCAAAAGTTCTTTCTTGCTTTGAATTCAATTGATTTGCCCAAAGCTTGTTCCTCGCTTCCACTCAACTGCGGAGACAGAAGACAAGCCGGTATAAAATCCACAAACCATTTAATCAATTTCGCATGTCACGCCGTTTTCATTGCTAAATTTGGACGTTCACTTCAACTGCGAGACCTTTCACCTAAAACTTGAAATATACGAGTATTACTTTGTCAAAAAAGTCATGATAACTTCCTTTTGAATAATACATTCGAACGGCGAACGGTGTTTTATGTACGTAATTACTACTACTAATCGTCGACGAGCTGAGATCTTTGGATAACCAAAGTCATCGATTCTTATTATATACCTTCAAATAAGTAGTGAAGACGTTGAGTATTACAAACTTATAAGACAAGAAGAATTGAAGTTCTTTCAGACCCTTTGATTTAAGTTATTAAATTTCATTTGAGAATTCAGTCGTTGTCCAACGACAGATTTGGAAAGGAAATTATATTCTAGTTTTCCTGTGGGCGTATTCAAATGGATTTGTAAAAGGTTTTGAGTTACTGAAAAAGCAGGAAAGCTTTGTCTGAATTCTGTCCGTTTGAAATCTTTGTGAGACTGAGCAGGTACGCGTATGAAAGACAGCCAGATAGACAGTGTAGGTTTTGTTTTTGTCATAGACTGAATTTGTCGACAACAACGGGAGTCGTCTTCCAGGGAAATCTAAGCTAGGAATCATTTCTTTTGGTGATCATTCTCTATGTTGTGAACGTGAAAACTGAAACGCAGACAAAGAAGGGAACGAGAACTGACTTCATACGAATGTTTATGCGGATCTCGTTCCTGTCCTTGTCGACAGAGCAATCATTCCAAATGATCGCTCCATTCATCTTCTTACAATTCAAATGCGCAGTGACCTGAGATGAAACTTGGACTTTCATGCTTCACATTTTAATGGAGTTTCAGCCATTGTCGATTATCTCACTGTTTGGAATGTTCTTCGTCATCCATTTTAACCAAAAGAATCTCATACACTTCCTTTCATGAATTAGCCAGCTTCTGATGCAGACATTCACAATTCCCAACACTCCCCTTTCGTCCTTCCAGTCCCAACAGTTTTGGTCTAGTATAGTAATTATTTCTACGAATATGTATAGTTTACTATTCCAATCACATTTCCGGGCACAAAGGTAGAGATGCTTCTTGCATCCAATTACGAGCTTTATTTCCTTTCTCCCTCCTGCTTTTGTTCTTGAATTTATTATTTGCATAATATCTCACAAATTACAACAGTAATGCTAAACAATCATCAGAGTGTGACTTGTGATAGCCTTCAAAATTGACAAAACACGAACTTCGTATCACTGGCACGATTCTCAAAGTTGACAGTAACACAATAAGTGATGCTAATATTATAGTACTATTATTTATTAATACTACGACTATTTTATTATATACCTAGTGTCAGAGTGAGTGGAAGTGGCAGTGCATATTAGGAATCTATATATTAATACATTATATAAATTTGTACTAATAAGAAAGACCTAGTCAAAACAATTTACATGCAAATCAGTCACTGACGATGTTGGAAAATAATGGTCCGCTTATATTTGGCATTTCCGTGCAATGATTCACAGAAGAAGGAAGTCTAGTGTTTGATACAAAACTGCATGAATGTATAATTAACAGAAAGAAGGAAAGGAGAAAAGGATACAGTCTTTGTTGGAAATATGCATACGGAAGGACGTAGCTTTGACGTTAACAAGGAAAGAGAAGCGTTCAGGTTGGGTGAGAGGTGTTGGTGATTTGTTATATATACATTCCAGTAGCAGTGTAGAGTGTAGCGTAAAGAACGGTGTTGTAATTTTCGTGAAACGTTCTCATCCATTAATTTGAGCACGTTTCATTAGATTTCTGTCACTAGTGCCAACTCCGCTTCCCTGTGTCTATCAGTCAGCGGTTAAAGAGAGTAAATAGTATGCAGAAGCACAGAATGGGAAAGCAGCATCAATCTGCAGGTCTATCCCATTGTCAACAAATTTAGGGAACTGATGCAAAAGCTAATACGTTCTTCTGCAGGCTATAGAAGTTTGTTCGCCCTTCAAATCAATTTCCCCCGATTTAATTCAAAAGAAGAGAAAGAGGAGAGAGACAACCAAGAATGAGAGGGACGACAAGAGCTGGTGTCCCACTTCCGCCATCAGCGGTGCGTGTCACTGTGTCGTGCCGTGTGTCCCGGCCTCGGCCTCCTTCCATCTCCAAGCTGCGACACTTTCACTTCCTTTCACTCCCAAAACGCTCATTGTGCTTCCTCCATCCACTGTTTTCATCTTGAGAGGAAAATGATTAAAACCGCCTCGCAGTTTCTACATGCACATTGTAATTGGGACTACGATGACAACTGTCTCAATGGCTCCAGTGTCTCCATATCCTTTCATTTACTATTATTTATTATGTATCTTCTTGTTTGTCAGTTTGTCATGTCAAACTTTTCAAGTATCTTCTCCTCATGTCCTTTTACAATATTGAAGCATCCCACGAAAGTAGTACCATTCGCATCATACCATGCTACCGTGGTGTTTCGGTCATCTTTAATAATGTCTGGGATGCATTCAGCATCCTACGCATTTCCAATACCATGCCTTACTATACACATACTACCTATAACTAAAACCTGTTATAAATATTCTTGCGATCTCGATCTTTCCAAGTAGACTTTAGGTGACTGAGTGAGCCTGACTTTCCCTCATTTGGATATCCCCTACCCGACTGTCTGCACAAGAGCAAACGAAGGACGATAATACGCTGGAAGCAAAATTAAAACGTGAAAAAGTTGAAGCTCGACCGACACGATTTGAATTGTTAACACTAATTAAAATACAGAATAAACTCATGATAAATAATACGTAATTTAAAAAATATTTTTTCATATGTTGCGAAGTTTTGCGTATAGAATAGTATATAACGGAAAGTCCGCTCCGATGGGATGACCGTATGTAATGCGTAACATTATACAAATACTGTAATATCATTGCTTGCATGCTAATCAGGTAATGAAGTGGCATATTGCTAACTTGAGATCAGAGCAACTGAGCATTAGAGAAAGTTTTTTGGGAGAGCGGGGTAGAATCGCATCTCGGAGACTTTCAAACTAAACTTTATTAGGATTTATGTCTCCAAACAGAAAAAAGCCAAGAGAGCTGTGCTGTGGTATTTGAATTCTAGGTCTATAACAACTCTACAGACGACATTGTAAAACATTTTTATCCTCTTTTGTGAGAGTGCAGTAAAAAATCTCTGCGCCAAATAAAAGAAAGAATTTTTGTGCTTCAAGCCTTACGGTTGTGCGTGGTCACATGCAAAGTGGGAAAGACGAAGCGGTTTACTGGGAGGAAGAAACCAAAAAGATAAGTAAAAAAGCGAAACACACTTTTCATCTCTGGTGAAAACCGTCGTTCTTTTGATCGCGCAGCCTGACATGCATAGAGAATTACACCAGGCAGTCCATTAACACTTTTTCGCATTCAGCTTTGTCTGGAACAGGTGGCAATGTGGCGTTGTAGAGTTGTAGTGCACGAGGCGACAGTCACAAGTCTTTCTCCAGTAGACTCAAGCGAAAAACGATGGAGTGAGCATTCAAAATGGAGATCAACAGGCGACACATGACAAGAATTAAAATCCTCATTTCTGTCGTGTTGCTTTTAGGCAGGAAACAAAACCTTTTTTCGCTAAAATGCGCAAGTACGACAGTATATCATTCACATTCACTGTACTACTTATGCCTATAGTATTTCCAATTTCTTTTTCATGCTTCATATTAAGTCAGGTACGTAAAAACCAGTGTTAATCATGGTTCGGCGTTGTTAATTATTATAGTATATAAGCAGTGTTTTCATTAGAATTGGTCTCTTTGTCTAAATACAACAATCATTTCTGTAGCTTATAGTTCTACAGACATTATATTGTACCTGCTTTGAAATTCAAATATTCATGATTTTGAGGAAGTAAATGACTTTTTGTAAATATGTCGTCATCTCCCCATTTTATAGAAATTCGTTCTTAGAATATTACAACATACAAAATCACTTTGCAGTCCATAAAATAAAATCTCAGTGATGTCTGCTGTCTGCTTTACCATTTCAGCTGTATATAGAATGCAAGCAATTCCGAGTGACTTGATAAAAACGGGCTAAAGTAGCAATTGAGTGAAATGAAGTGAAACATCATCGACAACCGTTTGTCTCCAGGAAGACTTCGCCTGTTTCGTTTAATTTAGAACGCAAAGATTTCATTTCTGGCTCGTCGCGCATTTTGATTTCCATTTGAACTGCGCTACTTCTCTGGAAAAAAAGAAGAGTAAGGAATAGCACGGCAGCATCCAAAGGACATAGAAAAGGAAAACGTTGTCGACAACTCCGCACATGGTTTATCAAGAAAGAAATATAATGTTATAATAGACTTGGAAACGTGCTATGGAAATGAGGCACCCATGGGAGACTGCATTTGGCTCTTTCTCCCGTCACAGTCTGACCTTTTCTTCCTGATTTGACTGTGCTAATCGAAAAATCATGCTTTTTATAGACCCTCATAAGACACCTCTTTATCTGTCCTCTCCTTTCTCCTATACTTCTTTTTATTCACGTAACGCTGACGTGTACTATACACTGCGATTAGACTTTCTCAATTACAATTATACTCAAGAGTATTTCCATTTGCTAGAAGGCTCACTCTTACTGACATTACGAGAAAAAATATTTAAATGCGAACTCGCTCACTTCACTCATAAAAACTACAATCTTCAGGGATTCAGGGATTTTCAACATTAGCATTGACAAAACGTTATTGCTCTCCTTGAATCACCATTTTTTACACTGTTGCATCCACAAATTTGTCTTCAAGTGTTCCATGCTGGATCGTGAAAGCAGAATCCTCAAGTAATTTTTACAGTGCAGAATACAGTTTCAGTTCATTTTCAAAAATTCCTTTGCATTTCAAAAGACGAAAAAACGTGAAGCAAAATTAAAGAAAATAATGATTTGCCTTCAATTTTATTTACGTTGTACAGACAGAGTACTTAATCCGTCGTCTCCATAAATTAAAATAAGCAGAAATAAAACGCGACACTTTCCTCAGGGCATTACCGTTATTGTTTATTGAAGATGTAATTATAATTATAAAAAGCCAAATCGCACCCACAGGAAAGAGTTAGAAAACATTCGCTCGCTTAACTTGCGTGCCATGATTTTACGAAGTTTCATGGACTTGAGCGAAATGAAGACTTTATGTGTAGCTGCTTCGGGATGAATTTTTCCACGAAGCTTGGTTAAGAAATCGCAAGAAATGAAATTGTAACGTCGCTGATTAGATGTCAAAAGCAGTGCTCTCTTGTTCATTCTTCATATGTGTTTTTCTCCATTAGAATTTATTCATAAATCCTTTTCGAGGCCAAGTTGGTTTCCTTTTCTCATTTTTGGCAAAAAAAGAAGCGTGCGATTCATTTTGTAAATTGTGACTTCTTTGATACCATTGTTTCCATTCAACTAGAGACAAGAAGGATTTCAGAATATTACATTCTGCTAATAATTTCTTCAAAGAACGCAAGCTTTAAGAAGCATATGACTTTTGTTTTTTTCTACCTCCAGGCAAAAAGTCACCGCGAAAGGAAACGCATGCTTTGAAAAGAATCCAAATCGGAATTCTTTTCAGACGTATTCATACTATACTTCGTTTTTTTTTAAAAAAATACATCTCTTGCGTGGGAGCACAACCTCGCTAGACACCATGTCGCTCTTTCAACTCTCAACACAGACATGTCACCAACCACCACGACCACAACTATATCTTCATATAAGATATCATATAACATTTATAGATTTTATATTATGTCAATGAAAAGCAATGCATAACATATAGTATGTATTTTATTGGTAGAGCTTTGTACAGAATAATTTATTGCTTCAGTATCAGTAGAACGAATGGATATTATATTAACCGTACAGATAGGTATAAGAAATATGACAAAAGCATATACAAGTGAAAGCACACCGGCAAAACTGTTATTAGACTTGCTATGCTAATAGTAATATTATATGCACAAAAACATTGTTTCATAAAGAATAATCCATAAACCTATATTATTGCAGTTCGGCTGCCCGTCACAATGTGTGCAGGACTCGAAAAGAATGAATGAATTATGATTACTACTGTCTTCCATCCCATCTTCCTTGTTTCCATCCTGGCATGAGTATGAATATTCTTATTTCCTGTCATGACAAGACATAGTAGGGAAAATTTGATTTAGCACATTTCTTATGGAACTCGTTTAATAACATAAAAATTGACCAAAGGAAAGCCATTCGTTTAAGAAATGACGTTCGTTTCAATTCCATTTTGATGATCAATTATACGGTTGCTTAGAACTGTCAAATCGATTATAATTCAAATTTGCAAATCTGAACATCTAGAAAGAGGTTTGGTTATCTACTAATCAATAAATACAATGCACAACGAAAGGAATTTCACAGTACAGCAATAAATAATTCCATTTTAGTAATAGTACAAGGAAACGAAACAATTCACTTTAATTTGTATGATTCCATTTTGGTAATACTGCAATAAAGCCAATTAATTAATCATAGTAATGAAAGTGGAAATTTTAAAGGTTGCTGTGTAATTCTTTCACAAATACTACCACGTTCGTAGCTTGTAACACCGAGACCTATTGATGCTAGTGTGAAATGTTTGATGTCCCTATTATTGAAGTCTACGTTGTGCGGTCGTGTCGTGCTTTTGCTCTTTCAGCTTTTTATCTTGGTGAGAAAGTCTTGACACATTGGCACATCAGACAATCATGAAGTTTTCTCATTTCATGCCCGAGTGATTTTTTTGTCATTCTTTCACAACGGAGCTTACATTGTTAATAGAACTCGTATTGAACTTGTGATAGTGTACACATTTTTGTCACTAAATCACCTAGGTGAGTACTATAAGACGAATCACGCACACTGTAGTTTTGATGAACTGTCCCTTCTCAAAAAAACAAGTTCCTGTCTTTTGATACTGATAATCTTAAATCCATGTTACTTGTTACAACCTCAGCAAAAAATATCAACAATAAATCGTTCTGACACGCGACCTGCTTCTTGTTTGAGACAGTTGTCATATTCTTTGTATTGGTTAAACAGTACTTGACAAAGTACTCATACTTGTTTTACACTTGTCTGATCCCATTTTTGATTCTCTCCGAAACAAATTCGTTCATTTTTGTATTCCGTACTCACAAGTCGTGTTGCGTAAATCGGACTGAACAATATTCGTCAAAAAGCAGTGTGATCAAAAGAAGCTTTCAAAAATGTAAGTACTTGTTATTAAAGGGAAAAAATCGTCCTAGTTAGAAAAGATTAGAGACGCTTTGGTAACTTTCCACGTATTTTATAACAGTTGATCTACGAAAATCGCGGAATGATAAATGTGCAAACTAATGATGATGATATAAAGATGAAGCAGCAAAAGAAGCAGTCTTGTGAACAGTCGAAATGAAATATATGTATATCCAATTTAATCGTATTCCCTATAATACCAAATGCCAACCAAATTTTTCTATTCCAGCTATTCAATGCTCCTTTTTAATGAGGAAAGTTGAACTGTGTTTTTTTATCACATTTAATCTTTGTGTCGCCTTTTCTAGTTTTTTATTCACTCTGGTGAAACGATAAACCTTGCAAGAAATAGTTGCACTAGTATACTTCGTTTTTATCAATTTTCCAATGTTTGACAAAGTACATTCAGATGGTATAAAGCAGGGCTTAACTAAATAAAAAATATGCAAGAAAAAATGCAAGAACTGCGTGATAATGAATCTTTTAAAACTTCCAACAAATATTTGCAGTAATGCAATATGCAAGTAAAGCTCATATGGTAAATTGAGAAGGAACGGAAATGGCTTGACTGTGTAGACGACTCTCTGTCATGCCAAATAAAATATGCTTTCTTTTTGAGCAGCTGAAGAAGCAGCGATTGAGAAATAATGTCAGAGGACATTCAGACTAGTGTATCCGGATATACCAACCCATCCTGCCATTTCCATTATTACTTGCTGTTTTCTGAAATCCTTTTTCTGAGGCATGTCTGTCCCATTCTATCTCCTATCTTCTATCCATCTAAAGAAATGTCATGGTGGTATTACCGTATTACATGTTTTATATGTACGTAACAGTTGTCATTGTGCATTTCACGTCTAACCTCACAAAGCGTTTTTGGTTTGCATATATGATACATTGCAATATATATATATATATTGCATAAAGCATACGTTACGTTATATCATTTCACCAAATCTCCTTTTCCCATGACCCATTTTTAAAATCAAATATTGTAAAGGAAAGAACTCTTCACAAATACAAATCAAATGCCCAAAAAGTACAACCTGTTACAGTGAGCAATATTTTATGAAACATTTTTCAATAAAACGAAAGCCATCCTCTCAGAATGACAGCGTTACTCCACGAACCATTCTCCCTTAATTTTTTTTACACAGGTTCTTATTAACTCATTTATCATCGTCACTCTCAAAACGTTCACTATGTTTTTCAAAAATGTCGCAAATTGGATAGTAATGACGTAATGAGAAATGGCAATCTACAAGTTATTTTCTTTACAATATTTGATTTTAAAAATGGGTCATGGGAAAAGGAGATTTGGTGAAATGATATAACGTAACGTATGCTTTATGCAATATATATATATATATTGCAATTTTTTAAGTAATTTGTCAATACTACATTGCTACAGTTTCATATGAATTGCTTGATCTTGTCAAAGCTTTAATGCATTTTGTTGAAAGCAGTATAAATATTATGTTGCATAATAGATCTATAATACCGTCAAATCAAAAAAAGGTAGGTAGGTAATTGTAGTCCGTCTGCTGAGTGGGCGATGTAATAATTTATGTAACAAGAATATACAGCAATGCAACTGTTTGAGATGAAGGATAGGATTTCGTGAAGCAGCGTTGAGTGAAGAAGCGAATAATTGGGATGCTGTTGAGCTGAAGGGACGAGGGACTCAGACATATTTCGGAGAAAGGATAATGCTGACAACGTGACAACGGAAAAAATCAACATGGTTAGAAGAGACGAAAGCTTAAGGACCCATGTTATTAGGAGCAGAGAGCGATTAGGCAGAGAAGGCAGAACATGCCAGGTTGAATGCCGTGTGTTGTGTTGTGACTGTTGCTGAATGCTATGGTGGATTGGATTACGTAGTAAAGTTTAAGCTGTCATTTCGTGAGCATGAACACTTTTCTTCATGATTCTTCTTTTTTCCGTCATGCTGCTTTTAGAATCCAGACTGTGATGAATGTTGAGACTACAAGCACAACACAGACAGAAGATGCAAAGGAAAACGAGCTGAGCAAAGTGGAAATACGTTTACTCTCATGCGGGCGCGGGCATCTACCTTTATTGTGTCACAATTCATTTTAGTCAAGGAGCCAATGTTGACAGAGCTGGTTGTGAGTTGCCAGTTGCCCTCCGCTGCCTTTTCATGATGACAAAGAAATCCAAATGCGGAGTACGCGAAATACTTTACGTGGCGTGGGCGATGCTTCACTATTTCCTATAGACACGAGGCGAGGCACGACGCACGACAGACGACACTTGTGCTAAACCGGAGCTCGTACCGACTTAGTACCAGTGAAGGTGCATAGTAGTATTGTAGTATAGTCTGTGTAGTTTAGTGAGGCATGTTCCAGTTAAATCGTGCTTGAAAGGGAAGCTGTTACGTTGGAAAAAGGGAAAGTGTCTTCCATGGACTGAACACGATGTTTGCACATGCCTAAAATCAAATTCGGCTTAGTGTCAATTTGACCAAAGGATTTCTTGACAAGCAATTCGTGGAATTTGAAGAGGCGAAGGCAAAAGCAATTCTTGAAAGGCAAGTCAAGTTGACCTGGGGACCTTGCGTAGTCAAGAGGACACAGCTTAGAGCAAGTTTTGAGCCAAAGAGAGACAAGGGGATGGAAATGCTAAAATGCCGAGGTCTTTCGTGGAATAATTTGACCAACACTAAATAAGAACTGCAGATTGCAACTGCACGTGGAGTACTAGGTGGTCACAGATCACAGCACAAGGCAATTTTTGAAAGATATAATGGGAAGGAAGAGGAAGCGAGGAAGCCTCACGCAAGACGCAACGCAAACTGACTTCTTCCTTTTACTTCCTACACGTTCATTGCTTTTTTGTGCTCTATCTGAAGTTTGAGGTTCAGTAGTTCAGTCTCAGATCATTCCTATACAGATCTGTACATACGTAACCTTGACTACTCAATAAATCTGTTTCTTCGAATCACGTTATGTTGTGGACCTGCTGGAGACACATGAAGACGGACACATCTATCAATTGTCATGGACATTTCTACGTCATTCTACGTCAAAAGCCTCAGGAAACACATGGCTTAGGCTTCTATGACTTTGACACATCCTTTCTTCATCCTGTAGGTTTGGGTCCAAAAAACCATGATATTCTCCAGCTTCCAACTGAGAAACTCCTACGACGATTTCACGTCAGAAAAAATCATGTAATGATCTAATGCCGACCTGCAAACATGAGTAGAATGCAAGCAATAACTTGCTAAGCCAAGGACTCTGGTGCTCCATGGCTCATCTACGACTGATCACATTCCAAGAAGTCATACAGCTCCAAACCCATACGAGTTATTAGGACATTTTTCATTCTCCTACTGTCCCCTGAGGAGCCTTTCTCCATTTGTTCCCCCATTTACTCGCTTCACTTAGCCTATTTCACCCCGTTCATGATCACATATATCTTCATTTACACCACCAGGTTCCTACAATGCTCTGTCCATTACTCTCTCCTCTCACTATGGGACAATATGACACTTTCAATGTGAGTCTACTTCATCCATTTGACATCCTCTTTCCAAAGTCATTGGGACCGTGGAATACGAACGTCACCGTCACTTGGCGTAAACGTGTCAACAATCTGTCCTTCACACAAAAAGAAATGTATTTCTTACTCATATTCTCAATCATTCTTCACTTTTCTGTGCCAATGTCTACATCCAACCATTTTAAGTCTTGAATGTTGAATCTAAATAAAATCTATAATTTCATCATGTTCTATAAATTTCAATCGTTAATGCTTTAAAATTACAATCAACTTAAGGCGCGAGTTTTTCTTGTTTCGAAATTACTATGATTGCTGGATGAAAATTTTCATTACAAATAAAGCTGAACTGAACATAGGCATTTCAGAAATGTTTCGAGTAATTTATTGTTGGCTCTGAATAGTCGATAAAGGAAATGTACAAGATTACTGCTACAGCCAAGCCCAGCAACAAGAACATTATGTGTTAGAGCCATATTAGTTGGTTGAATGGATCATGCTTGACATATTCACAGTTTATCCCTCACAGTAATATTTGTAATAATAATGCTATAACTTACATTACGTTAACATGGGTACTCTAATGTTCAGTCTCTTATATCCCGTTACGAACATTAGTCACCATTAAATCTCATGAGTGTGCAAATAGGGTCTGGTCTGTGCATACGGCGGCCTCGCCTACCCGCCTTATGACTCCTGCGGGTTGCCATAAGGCGTGTGTGTGTGGGTCGGAGTGCACGGACCAT
>JABASF010001138.1:0-25941 GCA_019776145.1 Harlomillsia oculata | reverse complement strand
GTATAATCGACTTTTAATTAAATTTGAAAGTCAGCTTTTTGTTTGCCTTCATGAAATAAATGACACAACCTTCAACTATAAATCCCAAGAAATGCATTATTATCCCTTGCTTGAATTTCAAAGACGTGCTCTTCTAAATCAGCATACTCTATGTAGAATACAGATCCGAGATTTTTTGTAAGGTCTTAGAAATGAGATAAAAGACAAAAGCGACTTGATATACGACATAATCTCGCGTTACATGACGACTTCTTTTGATTGTACCCTTAGTGTCACTTTGTCCTTGTAATGAGATTTATTCCGATAGAAAGTGCATCAAAGGGAAAGTTATATTGAGAGAAAGCAGGAGAAAGCTGACACTTTACTTACTTAGCACAGGCAGGCGTACCACACAGTAAATCGTGTAGAATAAACCTGCTTTCTATTGTGAAACGTATACGTGTGTGATATAATATTTGCACTTCTCAAGTCTCGAATGTGACGCTTGGATTGATATAGATGTACACGACTGGAATCGCTACTTTCTCCTCTCTAGTGTATACATTACAGTGAAATTCCTATCAGTATTAAAATTCTGGAGTAAGCCAAGTCTGAAGGCATATTTTTCGGTTTCGTTTTTTTGTGTTTATAGTGCGAAACAGCGTGCGTCCGCCTTACTTGTGGCAGATGCGTAGGAAGTATGCGATACAACATACAAGCCCCGACAAAAAGTTTTATACATCACCATTCAATTGAAACCCATTTGCAAGACTGTCTTCTTCGCTCCATAGAAAAGAACGGGAGACGCAAAATACTTGGTGATATTTCTATCGATTTCAATTCGAATACTTTTTTGTCCTGGGAAAATCTTGTCGTTTCCACATTCTTGACACTTTCCAAATATAATGAAATGACTCTACATCCCGTTCCATCTTGAATGATAGTCAGGTTTCATCGAAGCTTCATGTTGACGGCGCACATTGTCTACCACATCCATTCTATGTTTGGGGTCGGCAGTGGTTTGCAATACGTGACGAAAATACTTTGGACTTATTTCCCACGTCTCTCTAACCGAATTTTCGGCTTTCAAGCCACGTTTTTCTCGTTTCCCGTTTCGTTATGCAGTATTCCACGTGGTTTGAGTGTCTGTTAGGATCCTTCGAGTAATGTCGTTGTCTGTAATACTCTCACCTTACGTGCGAACTTGGGAACATCAACAAACTTTTCCTTGCGAATAAAAAGAATACAAATTATAATGCATTTCTTGGGATTTATAGTTGAAGGTTGTGTCATTTATTTCATGAAGGCAAACAAAAAGCTGACTTTCAAATTTAATTAAAAGTCGATTATACAAGTGGGAATACTATGTAAACAGTAGCCGGATCCACGTCACGTCTGCTACCTGATACCTGTAACGTGAATCAACAATGCAAATGCAATGCCAAAGCATCTTCCAAAAATCGAGGATCGATAAATAAAGTTAACATATAATGTAACAGCACTTTCACCTTTGTTAATCCATCCTCATAATTTAGTAAGAGTACATCAGAAAATACATGAAAGTCAATGTTTAACACAAGATTTGAGATTACAATATTAAGTATAATTGTCAGGTTGATCCGTTGCGTTTTTACGCTGACAAATATTCACGAGGAATTTTTGAACGTGAGCAACCATTCCGTGTTTGTTACCATCACCAACTGAAGCATTAGGGCAACCAGATTTGAAGTCGTCGTCATCCTTTTCGAAGACATTTACGAGTGCATTCAAGATTTGAGATGTAGGCTTCTTTGATCCAGTCTTTGGCTTTTTGACATTCTCTCCCACTTTTGAACGGAACGAGGTATCCACATCCGCTAAAGGCTCAACGATAGTGGTTTGACTTGTTTGCTCGTTATTTTCTGCTTGAAAGAATCTTTCCCCGATGCATTGTGATTCGTCAACGACTTGTTCCACGATCTCTGAGACCATACTTGTATTTCGTCTCCGTTCCAGAATCGCTTTGGCCTTGGGTGACAACGGCTCAAACATTGGAGGTGGAGGCGGACTTTGAAGACGGCGGTCCTTCGGACTTCCGGAATACGACGGGAGTTCGTCGGTGAACCGAACCTTCTTACGTCTGGGAGATTCAGGATCCTTTGTGTCGAAAGTTTCTAGAATGTCGGGTTTTTCATGATCTCCACAGTACGAAAGGTCGTCCGAGAGCGAATCTATGCAATTACAAATCCAAATCATACAATAGTATACTCAAAACTCAAAGTGTCGGTACGCTGTGACAAAATGCACAGACTTTATGACCAACAGAAACCATATATTTCGTTACCTTTGAAAGCACCCAAGTCGACAGCATCCGATCCAACTGACACATGAAGCGAACTACTACTGACGGCTGACATTGTGGAATCCAAAGTCAACCCAGCACACACATCCGCCAATTCATTAGCAGCAAAACTTTCCGCGGCTTCCCAATGCAGATTTTTCGTTTGCTCATCGCTCAATACCTCATCATCGTCATCATAGAGAAAGGAATCCCGGATAGCATCTGATTTCAACTCCTGACGAAGAGACCGGACCCATTGTTTCACACGTGGCATTTCATCTCGGGGCACATTGGGTAAGATCAATTCCACACTGTCCGAAAGTCGTCCTGAACCGGAACTACTGCTCATCCCATCCGTGGACTCATTGGATGAATCCTCAGAAACTGCACCTTCAGCCTTGGTTTCCGCATTGATCTTGGCCAAAGATTCCGCCGACAACTTGACACAATGTACTGGCTCACTTGCTGACTTTGAAGGACCCTTGTCCGTAATCTTCCGACTTGTCGTCGCTTTCCCAAGATTCAAATCCAAGGGAAAATCAGGTTTGACCTCCTCCACGACCTTTCTTCCTTCTTCCACATTTGGTTTCAATGGAACGTTTCCTTCAGCACCACCACTCGCAGCTCCAATATCATCAACTTCGTAGTCTCCCTGATCCATTTTCGATTTATTGTGACATCTGCACTAGTTATTTCATAAACTTATATCCTTATCTAATTTAATCAAAAATTGTCAAACCGTATCAAAAAATTAGCATTACACGGAATAACCAAATCGAAGCACTCATGAAAGATAATTTGGTGAACAACGCCAAATTCTAGATTCTACCAAAAGTCAAATCCGTAAGTTTACTATGGGGAAATACAATAACCACAGTGATGACGACGTTGATGAAATCTTCTAAAAAATGATTTTAAATGAATGTGTTAAATAATATTCTCGAAAATATTTATAACATTGTAATATTGATGGACCAAACATGTTCTTGATCCGGTTTGCCGAGTTTGTTGTTGCTCCCAGTCCCATTCGATTATTCCGTTGAACCGTGCGACGGCTGCTTCCCACACGCTTCCAAAATCATTTCTAATTTCTCACAGCCGGTTGTAGGTTTTTGTACTAATTTTTTAATCACTTTTGTAGTTTGTTAAAAGTGTAGTTTAGGGTCATCGTTCATTTCCCTCCAGTTTGAACACTACTTTTTATTTATCAGTGCTTAAACATGAGTGCATTTAAGCGTGTTGAGGTGAGTGAAAGGTTAAACGTATATACGTAACTTTAGCTGAGCTGATCAGATTCATCAGATTCCCGATTTCATATCAAAATCAAAATGCAAATGATGCAAAATATACTTTTCTTTCGTTTAAAATATTTTATGTTTCAAAAACAGCAATGGACGACGTTCACCCGAACTTGGTGGTTATATGATGCAAAATGGCAAGATCCCTTCAAGGCTGCCCCACTCCTTTGTAAATATTTGAAAGGAATGAACAAACCCATTTGGAATCCTAAGAGTAAGTTGCAGATTGCAGTCCTTGCAGTACGCATAAATCTACCTTTTTAATGATCATTAGGAAACCCCTCCCTCCTTGTAGGCCTATAACTGTAATTCATTTTCAAAATTTTGAATATTTACAGTGGACTGTGGGGATCATATTGTCGTGATCAATAGTCAAGAAATCGCCTTGAAAGCTGATGAATGGTTTTATAGAACTTACTTTCATCACACTGGTTATCCTGGAGGTGCAACTTGGACTAAAGCATTTGAACTTCATGCTAAAGATCCTACAATGGTAACATCCCACTAAACTACAATAATTGCATTTTCAATCATGTTACAATTAAATCGTTGACCTTCAAGTAATGTATTGTTTTTGGTTTATACTCTATGTAGATTATCTGGAAGGCTTGTTACAGACAGTTATCAGATACAGGCATCCGTCGTGAATTAATGCACAGATTGCACATTTTCAAAGATGACAAAGTCCCAGAGAAAATCATGGAAAACGTCACTCATCAAATCCGCCCGTTAAGAAAAACTCCTAAACGACTTGATGAGTTCACTGAAGAAGAAGTCAAAACCTTTCCTAAACTTTGGGACTATCCTGAAAAACATGTTATTCAGTAGTATACATGCGCTGTAAAATCCGTATAAAATTAATAAGCTCTCCTGTTGAAAGTCATTTATGAATAGTAAACATGCATTGTAGTTGATTTGGTGTTTTTACTGGAAATCTTGTTGATAGTATTGTTGTAACAATAAATAAGTTGTCCTCTGGTCGGCTTTTGACTGAAAAACGAGCAAAAATGAGTTGTTGCACTGTTGTTCTGTCAGTCGTTTTGATCATCCGTAATCACAATTTTTTAAAAATGGAACATTTTTTAGATGAAAAAATGGGATTAAAATGAAATAACGAATGAAACATGATTCTTTCTCCATCCANCATGATTCTTTCTCCATCCAGCAAATGCATGCGCAATCCACCCGCGCGGCCTGATTCTTTCAAGTCAAACATAGACAGTCTCTGTCGTGCAGTCAGTCTAGCTTCTTGCAAGGCACAGTAGTGAACAACAAAAAATCAAAACTTGACAAAACATTTTTACATACTGAAATGTGAAAAGTTTATTATCAAAAAATGGGGGCACGCATAAATGTATCATTTGTGGTAAAAGTGGGACCTACGAGAGAATTGTTCATCACTGTCCAGCAAATGTAGAACTAAGAACAAAATAGGAACAAATATTAAATGTGGAAACCCCCGGAGAAGACTTCTACGTTTGTTCCGATCATTTTAAATCCAGTGAGTACGCGAGTACAAATAAATACAGGCTTAAAAAGGGAGCCATTCCATTTCTCGGCCGTGTCAGAAAGGTCATTCAACGTCCGCCAGTAGTGGCCATACAAGAAAACAAGATTCGTTTCAGTTTAATCCCAAAGCAAATCTTGGATACAACCACGGACTAGATAAATAGAGAGGATATACCATGTTAAAAGGTGTCCAAGCAAATCTGAAGCGACGACTCCGTGAGATTGCTTTGCTCATTTCTAGATTATTTCTCAATAAATTGTTATTTGTTGCCTGGCTCTCTGGCTGATTTTTGGAGGGAAGCTATCTTGATCAGCAAATTGACTCTTTCTTCAAGTTGTTGCAGTCGATAAATTGTGTTTGGGAGTCTTCGTGGGTGCTTCAATAAAAATTTTGAGATAAAATACGAATAAGAACATGTCAAATAGCTGTTGTGTTTGTAAAAGTCGGTGCAGCAGTGACAGATCGGTACACCGAAGTCCCAAAGATGAAGAATTAAGACGAAAGTGGGAAGAAGCCATAGGATACAGTGATTGTAGAATTCCATTTTATGTTTGTTCTGAACATTTTAAAGACAGCGATTACATAAATAGAACAAACTGTCGTCTTAAGAAAAAGGCAGTGCCATATGTTAACGATGGGTACAAGGGAAAAGTCGCGCAAAAAAACGTGTTGACAAAACGTGCGACTCCGAGTGTACGAAAACCATTACAAGGATCTAGTCCGTGGGATACAACCAGCAGCAGCAAACCCCAACAGTTGATCCAAATCCAAATACAAATGTAAAGAACGCAGGCTTTCAATGTTTAAAATGTACAAGTTTACTAAACCGAATTAAGTAATTGTAAATTGTCTAAACAAATGTCTTTGTTTTCTAGACAAGAGGAACAGGAAAGTTGTGCCAATTGTCTGGAAACTATTAGCCAGGAACCACGTGGTTATTTGATGATGTCGACAGCTGTAGAAATTGAAGGTGGGCCAAGTTGTCAGATAATTAAGTTACTCACGACGATTTTTCCATCAGAAAGTCCAATTTCTCCGGATCTCAAATTGTGTAAGACTTGTGCTTGGAACCTTATACAAGGTTTTAAATTTCGGAAGAAGTTTGAGTCGAGTTGTCAGCTTGGAAGTCCGCTGGCGCGTTTCGTTCGAAAGCCAAGAGTTGCAGAAAGTGAATTAGTCGAAGTTAAACCGGAGATAAATTCTTTCAAACTTCACTTGTCTGAAGATGAAGAACAAGAAGAAGAAGAAGATAGTGCAGATTTGTCGAATGACAATGAATGTGACGACCCATTGGCGACGACGACGTCCGACTCAAGTCACAGATTACCTGTTCACAAGGCCATGGTGAAGGTTGAACAATTAAACGTTGACACTCTAGACCTTCCTCAGGATCAGATTGATAAGATCAAACATCAGCCAAGTGACCTTCAATTACGACGAAGTACTCGTGGAAGAAACCGCTTGAACGAAATTGGATCAAGTGATGTAAACAGTGACGGAATGAAGGAAGTTGATGATGGGAAAATAGATGATAAAAATTCTAGTGACGAAGATTACGTGACTGAGAACAGCAGCAAAGACGATGACGACGAAAACTTTCACTGTGCAAATCAAGTAGGCGGCCAACGGCAAAGAAAAGAAGTCAAGGTGTCAATTCCTCTCCCAATACGAAACAGTAAGAATCTGAATTTTCTATAGTCCAAATTCTTATTTAGATGATAGAGTTCGTAAATCGTAAGACCTTGATTTGATTTTAAAATATTTTGTCCTAGAAAAGAAGCATAAAAAGATTGTAAAGGATCCGCTGCTCAGCTCAGAATCACAGGATAAATCGGAAACAGAAGCTTTTAAAGATACTAACAACAAATGTGAAGAACAGCGAGGAAAGAAAAGAACATCTTCAACTGATGTGAATCCACCTGTGAGAAAGAGACGCAAGCAAATTAAGGCGAGAGCCCTTGAACATACTGACGTGATAACCAAAATGTATGAAGGTTTTGAGAGTGGTAAAAGTGCATTCAATTGCGGAAGTTGTGAAAAGACGTTTGCATTCAAAGCTGAGTGGATGTCGCACTCTATAATGGAACATTCTGAGAAATCCTTTCTCGTGAATGAAATAATAATTGAAACGAAAGACTGATTTGTTTAATGTTGTTATTTTTCATTTTATTCTTTTGTATGAGTAAAATGTTTTTAAAACTTAATCTCAGATTGGCAGGTTGCCACTTTTTTATTTCAGTTTCATATTAGAGTGACAGATAAGAATGGCGTAGGTAGAGTTATTTTATTTTTACACTACTTATGGTAGTCCTGAATCCATGATTAGTAGGAAATGAACGTTCATCGGTTCATCCATTCATTCAGTTTGGGGGTTGAGTTGAGGCTGATGCTGAGGTATCCGAGACATGGATATTACATCGCAATCGCAAACACGATTTTTTACTACGTTATTGCATACCAAGTCTTTGTACACAGTTTACATGATCTTACATTTGCAAAGTTTTAATTTTGGGTATATTTAAATTAAGGAATTCAGTTTTTAAAAACATGATTCAATCTTTTTTCACGTGTTCGATTTTGCTTCCAATTATTACTTTCTTTTGCATCTTATATAAAGTAACATAAATGCATTTCCCGCGTCTCGGCTTCAACTTTTGCTGTTTCGAGGGTTTTTGACTGCCGGTCGTTCATTCGCGTTTCAGACTCTGAGCGGGGTGGTGACGAATTTCTCATTAAAAGTCTAGACGTGACACAAAAGTGACCTCAAGTGAGTTAAATTTAATCATTCTGCCAATTATAAGGTTTTGAAATTCCTGATTATATACGTACGTGGCTTTCGGTTTATCAGATCAACATTTGACATTCCTCTTATCGCCGTCTTGTGTGTCAATGCGACCGCAAATCGCAGATCATATGGCGAACAATACAGAGGAGAGGGAACTTGGCGTAAGATTTTCAACTTTCACTTTAATTTTGATTAGTGATAGCAATTAATTTTTATTTTTTCAGTTTTTTCTCTTTAAAAAATAGGCATATTTTATTCAGTATTACGATTAGGACGAAGGGTGGAGTGAAAGCTTAAAAGTTAAAAGGCTGAAAGAAGGTTCTTTGAAGGCATTATTCCATTGCATATATGCATTGATACGTTTTCAGATTTTCGTGTGAACTTGACTGTCAGATAAAATGTTTGATGAACTTAATTTATTTATTGGTTTTCAAAAACAGAGAATGTTGCTGCAGTTTCGAGTGACTGAATTACAAAGTCTGCTAGCTCATCTTGGGAAAAATAAAAATGGGCGGAAAAATGAGTTGCTCGCGAGAGCCGAGATGTTGCTGAAACTAAAGTCTCCTGCTATCAACAACAAAATTAGAGAATTGCACAGAACGATACAGTAAAATTTAATAATAAACTTGCTATCTTTAATATTAAGGCAAGGCACTCTAAATATATTTGTAATTAAATTTTTACAGGATTCAAAACATGAGTATACCACCACCAGTATCTGCAACAATCTCTAATCCAAATAATGTGAATAATTTCACAATACCACATCAAATCTTAGGAACAGAGAGTGGTCGAAATATGCAAGCAAGCCAGTATCCAATGGCTATGAATTCCAGAGGACCCGTAGCTTGTCCTAAGGTCAGTTACTTGCAGACTCGAAATGATAGTGTAAGAGGTTATGAGAACAAATTACATTAATTCGAGTTTTTATGAATTGATTGGTTATCTGTGTGGTTTTTTTAGCCGTTAATTCGTACTGGTACTTCTCTAGCAAATAGTGTTTTGAATGTGCCATTATGTCCTGAGGTGCGTTTCAAAATGTTGACATTTTATGATTGTATCTTTCAAGTATTACAGCCGCACTCCCTGAGTAAGTTAAAATAAACCTATCAGTAGTACCAGTAAAGCCTAAAGTGAATTCTAGCAAGTATGATTTCACGATATTAGTGTCTGGACCAAATCGTGGGGCCCAGTATAGAATGTCGTTTGGTTTATCTCTGCAACATGCTTCGGATTTGAGTGACTCCAAGTACTTTTGCGCCAATAATGGAGAAAGCAAACTACAATTTTCTACTCAGGTATTGGTATTTCAGTTCATTTATATTTCGTTTTTCCATGTCCAAATTTTTAAATTAGATTTATCATAAACATTACCTTGTTTACAGTTGCAACTCCGCTTTTGTTTACTGGATAAAACCGAAGAACAAGATGACAATTTTCCACCAGGCTTAAAAGTTCTTTTGAACGATAGGCCTGTGACTCTACCAGCTCTTATTCCGAGTAATCGACCGGGCGTAGAAGCTAAGCGCCCATCACGACCATTAAATATAACACCTCTGGCCAAACTCTGTCCTTCAGTTCAAAACAGCCTTACTATAATGTGGGATTCGAACCTTCCAAGTTCAAAGAGTTATGCAGTTACAGTTTTTCTTGTCAAGAAGCTGACTGCCGACGATTTGTTAATTAGACTTAAGGACAAGGGAACCATGTCATCGTTGCACACAATTGGACTGGGTATGTTCACTATTAGCCTTTTCTAGCAAGAGTTGTTTTGCCCTACCACGAAAACGTTATCGGAATATTGATATTGTCGATAATGTTTTTAATAATAATGATTATTATTTATTTTCATGTAGTTCACAAAATAATTAAGAGTGAAGATGACGACTGTCAAATTTCCGAGACAAGCCAACAGGTTTCCATAATCTGTCCGCTTGGCAAATGTAGAGTGAAAGAGCCGTGTCGTTCCATCAAATGTACACATCCTCAATGTTTCGACGCGAAATCATATTTACAAATGAATGAGAAAAAGGGGTCTTGGTCTTGCCCCGTATGTTATAAGCCGGCACCATTCGAAGACTTGGTTATCGACGGGTACTTACTGACTCAATTTGATAATTTGCAATTGAATACGTACCTAGAAAAAATCTCGATACGTTGCTGTTTCAGATATTTGCTTGACGTTGTTAATGCATTGCCAACAAATGACGTTGGTACCATTGAAATACAAGAAAATGGCACATGGACACCAGTAGGTCCCAAATCATCGGAACCTCCGAACAAAGTAAGTATAACATAATAGTATTATTTTACGCTAAATACATTTTCAAAATCATATTCTAATACGATTTTATTTATATTTCCTATTTCCTATTTCTTACTTCTTGATAGAAATTGAAAACGCAGCAGGTATACGAAACAATCTGTTTGGATGATGATATCTGTGAGCAGAGCCCTTTATCCAGTTTCAACTACGATAAAAAACCGCAAATCAATAAACCTGCCCTTTCGAAAACGAGCACGAACGATTCCCAAGAAAAATATGAGTGCATTGATTTGACGATGAGTGATTCAGATTCATCCGACACTGACTCTGAACCAATCGGAAGAGCTAAGCGTCGCAACAATGTCAACCCCATTAAAGATGACGATACTCCTACACCATCGAGTAGATAACCAATAACTATTTATTATTATTACGTAGTGTAACCACCGAAGGTTGAATGCCTTGAATAATAATTTTGTGCTTTTATGAAAGGTGATCCAAGTACTCCTAGCACACCTGGTTGTATCGTTTTGGATAGCCCTTGCCCGAGTCCAAGTCGACGTGCGTCACCTGAACGAGAGATACTTGGAGGATTTGATGACGAGTGGAGATCGGTGGAGCTATCGAACTTTTATCGATCTAGTGGTCTGACGAATATGCATTCATCAGCTCAACAGAATTCTTCTGGTAGTCAACCTCCGCATCCACAGGTACTATTGCAAGATTCATAAATTAATTTCCGTTTGTAATTTTTGGTTTTGGGTTGTTGAGTTGATTGGTGATCAGAATCGCGGTTTCAAAATCCCTGTGATGTTTTTCTGAATTTAGAGTGGTCCTTTGCGCGCAAATCCTGGTAGTGGTAGCCATCCGCCTTCAATGAATTTCTACGGATATCCAAATGTGCCGGCGCCAATTGGTCGTTGGGAAAACCCAGCAACACTTATGCAGTAAAATAGTATTTTTTTCTTATATAATAGTTTGTGGTAATAAATATAAAATTGTCGAATACTAAAAGATACATGCCTGCTTTTCGTTTCAGATTCCAAAACTATGTCCAACAAATGCAGAACAATAGTAGTAATCACGGCGGGTATTACCCCTTCTAGTAGAATAATTTCGAAGATTTATGTCATACTTCATGCGTCTTCTTGGGATTGGAATGAGAAGAATGAGAATGCGTTACGCTTTTACGCATAATTCTACTACAATTGAATCGTCATTGTCACGCGTCGATGTTCAAACGGTGTAGACTATTAATTTATTTGTATTCGTAATCAATCAACTATGCGAATGTGGTTGTTGCTGATCCAAATGTAAGTATGTAATGTAGTATGCAAGGACAACCGGAACGAACGAGTTGCTCTTGTGGGCCACATCAGCGTGTTCATTCTACACGTGTGAATGCATCACGTCAACATAACAATGCTGCAAGGATAATATGATCTTACGCTAGAATAATCAAAGTTTCATTGATAGCACATGAGTGTCACAAACATTATTAATGCTATCTTCCACGAATGTAATAAATTAATATCGTGAAGTATAAGTTATGTCGCATGTCTTTTTTCGAAATCCAGTGTAATGAATTAATGAATGTAAAATTGAAGGGGTCAAAGTTCAAAGGCATTGCTCTGGGATCGCAATCAGTATAATATGCAAGGCTGTGTACGTGTACTCATACTCATGTAAGTTGAGAACTTCGTATGAATACGTTTTACAATTTAGTAAGTACATTTTATAAATTTTATTATGGAATAAATAAAGATGAACTTCAACATGAATCGTTGGTTTTATGCAAGACGTTGCTCACGAAGAATGTCGTTTACGTTTTCGCACCCGTAACGCAATTGAACTTGTGGTATCAGCCTTAAAAGTGCCCAAACAGTCGAGCATATAATTACGGTACACTCTTAAATAACAATAAAATAGTCCAACGAAGCAATAAGTCGAGACCAGTATGAGAGGCACAAATGGAAATTTTCGAAATAGCAGGCCAGTATTTTCTACAATGAACAAGGGAAGAAATCCAAAAATATAGGCCTTTTCATACCAAGCGTACCTTGTTGGTAGAACAATAGATGAGAGCAAAACATGAAAGACTCCGATCAAGAGTTTCAACACAATTTCGAATGGTGTAAATAATAATGGGAAGACACTGAAGGTCCCAGTAATAAGCGTGAGCAAAAATAAACTTGGTTCTAGCGTAGCCACCAGGCTGAATGGTACGAGAACGTTCAAAATTGCCTTCTCGTGAACATGATATCCAAATAAAAAAGACGTCCAAGCGTTGAGAACAATTCCAAAAACCAAATTAGCTGCAGTTGGACGGTTCCAAATCTTGTACAAGCAGGGCTATATAGCAATTAGCAATTCAAGACAATGTGTTAATTCATATTTGTCAACTTTTATTGAAAATCAGATCACCATCAAAAATACTTACCAGCATGAACACAACAGTGAGAACAAGCGTGTACCATGGTTTTATTTGAGGGAGTACATTCAGCAAATGCTCCTGAACTAACCCACTGGCCAGGCTGCTGTTTCCTTTCTTTAACACTAAAGTGCACAACATTTATTAGTATGTGATTTATGAAATTTATAATCATTCTACTGCTAGTTATTTAGCAATGTAGAAGAAGTTTCAAGATTTAAGCCGTACGCCGTACCGAAATTCGAAGACAGATCCAGTAAGCTGTACACTGCCCAAATATTGGGAGCCCAATAAGCATGGCATAAGCCCCGCTGAAATGGAAACAATCGTTTTAAGATCTGTGGAATGTGCGAATAGAAAGGCCCGAAAGATCCCAAGAAGACAGTCAATCCGATGAGGAGGAAAGCAAGTAAATTCTTGATCCGAAGTGAGGGCATGCTGGTGTTCCTTTGAAAATCACAGCAGTACAACCGAAACAAGTGTACGCCAATTGCAGGTGCCATGTACAGGAAAATGTGTTTGAAATTGAGAAGACATGCAAACAGGAATGCGGATTGATAACCATTGTCCTGAACGAAAAAACAATAGAATTAAGTCAACCCAGTCATGAACTATAATAAGCCATTTCACTCAAGACTCCGAACTCCGACAGTAAGTGAGATGAGCATGGAAGATGGAATACAATTTATACAATACTTACGTTCAGTGCTTGACTTATGCTAAGCAGCAGAATTCCAAAGAGGAAGCCGTTATACTGAAAATGTATATGATCAACGATTACCAATGCTCCATTCATAAAAATCAGCACCAATAATTTCATCCGAAATCTTGATGTAAGTCGCTTGGGGAGCATATTGTTACCAGCATCCGCGCATCTGAAACACAGGCAATATAATCTTATCATTTAGCGTCTATTCTAATCAACTTTCATATAAACGAACATGATGAAATATTACAAAACACTTACTTCAGAATGCCAAAAGCCAGTACCAAATCTGATAACACGACTGTTAACTTTTGAAACAATATCGTTTGCGGCGATGCGTAGTTAATATTGTCAATCAAAAGCATCTTCGGATCAAACACCAAAGCCAACTGAGACCACATCCATTCAAAATACGCAAAAAGTGGCTTTTAAGAAATAGAAACGAAATTAATAACAATGAAACTATCCAATAACTATGAAAATTTTCCTAATAAATCATTAAATTACCGGATAGTCGAGCGTCCATTGAGAAGTTTCGTCATAATACCAATCTGATATGTTCAAATTATGAGTGATCGCCATCCAATTTCGATGCACTTCAAAATCCGTAGAGTGGCTTTAAAACAACAAATTAAATGACAATAATGTACATATTTAGAGATTTGAACGAAACATTTGTTCAGTAAAAACGACACATTTCATCGACTTACTAGGATTTTAGAAACAGCATCTTAAAAATGGAAACGGTCACAACTGACACCCAATAAAAGCTCAAAGACGTCAAAGAGTTAACGGGAAGATTCATGTTGGCACTTAAGAGAGTTTATAACTCAACTTACTCAACTCAATAAACTTAAACATAAAATGAAGAAAAGAAATGCAATATTTAAATGAATGAATTCAAACAATAATTTAATTTACCATATGTAAAATCGTAAAAATGTAAACTAACAACGCCGGCTGATCGTCAAGTCAGCTATCAGCTGAGCCTGAGCTGTTTCATCCTTTGATGGGACCGGCGCCGGTTTCATTTCATTCACGTTTATGCATGTGATCAAGTGATCACGGGTTCACTACAATTCTCTTGATTTTTCGATTTGTGAAAATTATAAAATAGTAGATTAATGTAGATAAAATACATTTCATAATTCAACATGTCGGTCATGCTAAGGTCACACTTGGCAAAATTGCTGCGAACTTGTAATACAAACATTTTCACAGCAAAAGGAATTTGTTTTACTCGTCCAGTGCTTGGATGGAAGAATTTTAATCTGGTAAGTAATCTTGTTTTTGTTCACACCAATCACATCACATTTCGTTGTTACTTTCAATTTTCCGAATTTAAACTTACTATTATTTGGTTTATTATTGCAATATTTGTTTGTAGGATGACGAATTAACATTAGATGTCAAACGGGCCATTGAACAAAAATGGGGTGAGAGAGTGTACGGAGAAAGTTGTCCAGCTGAAAAGTTGTCCAGTAATAAACATCAACAGGATGGAACCAGAAAATACATTTTGTCCATGTTTCCGTATCCTTCTGGACGATTACATCTCGGACATCTGAGAGTGTATACTTTGAGTGATGTCATTGCAAGGTTTCATCGTCTAAGGGGTTCTCAGGTTTGTTTTTTTTTTTTTGTAGTTTTTGAAAGAATTTGTGTTTCTGTATTTGATGGATATTTTTAAAATTGCATTGTTTTTGTTTTAGGTTATTCATCCTATGGGTTGGGACGCTTTTGGACTTCCGGCGGAAAATGCAGCTCGTGATCATGGAGTTCGTCCAGAAGAATGGACAATACAAAACATTAGGTTCATGAGAGAACAACTAATCAGAATGGGTTGTTACTTTGATTGGGAAAGAGAATTTGCCACGTGTGATCCATCCTATTACAAATGGACACAATGGATATTCCTTAAGTTGTGGGAACATGGATTGGCTTATAGAAAGCGAGTAAGTTTTCGAATTCATAAGAACAAAATATTCGTAAATTCACTGGTAGACTTTGAATTTTGCTTTTGACTTTGTTTGATTTAGGCGTTTGTTTTCTGGGATCCTGTGGACAAAACTGTGCTAGCTGAAGAGCAAGTTGATAAGAACATGCGTTCTTGGAGATCCGGAGCTAAAGTTGAGAGAAAGCTTCTTAAGCAGTGGTTTGTAAAAACAACGTTATTCGGAGAACAGTTAGCTGCTGGTTTGAATTCCGGTGAATTGGATCATGGCTGGAGGGATATTGTTAAAATGCAGAAACATTGGATAGGACAAATACACGGGTTTGCTACTGACTGTAAAGTTGTAACTAACGATTCTGCATTGTTGAAAAGTCAGAGTGATCCAACCGGCGATTTGTTGAAACTCTGGTTCAGTGATGTTGAGAAGTTGAAGAATGCAAGACTCGTTATTTTGGATTCTCGACATTTTCTAGTCGGAATGGAAGACTGTGTTGAAAAATCGTACAGCAATGGGATTAAGAAATTCAAATTTAGTGTTATGAATCCTTCGAATGGGATGCTATTACCAGTCTATTCTGGTCCAGTGGACATTTTGCCTAAAGTCCCCGAATCTTCAGATTGTCGTACGGATGAACTTTTTGATGAAGAAACTTTTGGAGATCTGTCGGCAAATGAGGCTTTCCTTCAAGAAATACTTACGATTAACAAAAAAGAAGGCGTTAGTTTAACATTTGCCTTTTTAGCCTTTTGATGACTTTGTGCCGTCGTTAATTAAAGCTTTACTCATTCTTGGTGTTTTATTTGCAGGAATTACAACACACACTTGAGTCGAAAGGATTTCAATATTATCCATCTAGTCTAAAGCTCAGGGACTGGCTAGTTTCACGACAACGATATTGGGGAACTCCAATTCCTGCAAGAAATTGCTCAAATTGTGGTCATTCGTTTCCCGTCTCAACGACGGAACTGCCGTTCAACAACGAGAGTCATGCGAATCATAAATGCTCGCATTGTGGAAATAAGCTTGAGCCAGAAACAGATACATTGGATACGTTTTTTGATTCGTCTTGGTACTTTCTTCGATTCCTTGATCCTATGAACCAAAATGCCGTATTTGACCCCTCAATGATTCAGGATCACCTTCCAGTAGATCTTTATATCGGAGGAAAAGAACATGGTTTGTTACTTTTAATTCAATTAAGCTGTTAATATTTCGTACTACAGTTTACAGGCTACTAATTTTTATTTCTCTTCTAGCAACTTTACATTTGTACTACGCACGGTTTATGTCTCATTTTTTCCATCGAGTTGGAATGATTCCAGTGAAGGAACCTTTTAAGAGATTAGTCCCAATTGGAATGGTTATGGGTGAAACCTACACGACCAAACCAGGTGGCAAATATGTAAGCGCGAATGATGTAGAACAAAGTAAGTTCATCAACTTCAATCAATAATCATAATCATATACTTGTGCAGGAAGATTGTCACGAGTTACAATTGCTTATATACATTTGCATAGGAGATAAAGGACTCGTTACAAAGTCGGACGGGGAAGCAATCATTAAGAAGTGGGAGAAAATGTCCAAATCAAAGTTCAATGGTACAGATCCTGAAGATGTGATTGCAAAATACGGAATCGATACGACTCGACTTCTTATAATGGCTGAAGTTGTCCCCACCTCAAATCGTCTCTGGCCAACAGATCGTAAGAACTTAGCATGTTTTTAATATCAGCGTCACTTCTCAGACCTGGGAACGTATATGAAGAGATTCTTATGTTAATTTGTAACTTCTAGATTTATGGGGATTTGTAAAATTTCAACTTCGAATTTGGCTTACGATGCGCGAATTCGAAAACGCAAAAGATTTTGGGGAAGCGAGAACGCAGAATGAAGAATCATGGCTCAAATCCGAAGACGAATTGTTTGAAACTAGAAACTACTTTCTGAAGGGTATCACGTACAACTATGAGGAAACAAATCAAGTCAGCGTTTGCATCAGCAGATTACAAAGCATGCTAGCTGCCCTCAGAGTATGATTCCTGTATTTTCTACTTGTTTTTAGATCATTTCAGCTCTTTAGTACTATAATAACAATAACCACTGGTAAAATCATTTACAGAAATTACCACAAACCGAATGGAAAGATAGTTTACAGTTTGAACGAGCTCTCGGGGCCTTTATCATTTGTCTGTATCCCATAATGCCCGCATTCAGTGCTCAAATGTGGCAGACGTTCCGTGCGGTTGCTACTTTCACCGAAAATGAATTTGACCTGGTAACTTGACTATAATCGTATCGTATCCCAGTATTGTGTCTTTGTATCATTAAATCATTACACTCTTCATAAGACTATATACTTGATGCACTATTTTTGTTTATAAGGACCATGAAGTTTGGAAGCAGAGCTGGCCAGACGTAGATATGAGATACTGTCTTGATCTTATTTGTAATGTAGACCACGAAGAAGCGTGCATTGTTAAAGTCGTACGACCACTTCTTGACGGTATGGACGAAGAAACAGCCGTCACCTTAGCCTTTGACCAACCACAAATCCGTGAATTAGTTTCCAAAGAGGCTGCCAAGATCTCTTACACTTTAAGACCTGGGTACCAAGCCATTCTTGACATTAGAACTCCTAATCCTAAGAAAGCCAAGAAAAAGAAAGCTCCTAAAGAAAAACAGAAGACGGACAACGAAGATGAAGCTCCTTCGAATGATGATGCTTCTGAAAGTGTTCGACAAAGTAAAGCATAAAGAACAGTGTATGCAATGTAAGCTTTTAGAGTGGATAATGTATTCTTGAATGGATTTATATTGTCAAAAAGTTAAAGTTGCAAATAATAAAGTCGCAGTTTTGTTATGTTTTCAAATCATGACGTAGTAAGATTGTATACACGTTTCAGAAAGTAAAAACTTTATTAAGCTCGACTGGATGGCTCTGATTTATACAGTGGGTCTTGTCTACTGCTCCTTGAGACTAATGTTTACATCAACTTCACCATTGTAACCATTATCGGGAATGTTTTCCAGGAAAGTAATGTATTCAGCCGGGAGGTTATTTTCCTTCGCACCACGAATGATAACATTCTTGTACACAATAGAAGGTTTCAGATCTTCTCCATATTCAGCTCTGGACTTGTCTCTTGTTGCTTTTGTGATTTGATACGCAACGCACGGCAGCATATCTCCTCCAGTGGTTTCTACCTTTATTTGAAGCTTCTGGTA
Organism: Harlomillsia oculata; assembly: GCA_019776145.1. NCBI lineage: Eukaryota > Metazoa > Arthropoda > Collembola > Entomobryomorpha > Oncopoduridae > Harlomillsia > Harlomillsia oculata. The sequence continues at coordinate 7,465 of JABASF010001138.1, read as the reverse complement.
GATTCCATCATTAACTCCTTCTTGCCTAAGAAAAAAGCACTGCGTTTATAATAATTAATAATAAACCGGCACTAGCGTCTCAAAAATGTTATTATTTTTGTTAGTGTGGTTACGTGTCCAATGATTCCTGATCCTCCATGGCCATTTCCCATAACACACCGTAAACTTCCGACTTGGGATCCGGAATGACATTGGCAGCTGCACCTTTCCATCTTTGACTCATATAACCAAACTCCAACTTGTAGCCCTGTATGTAAATGACATTCGAGAGTAGATTCATGAAATGTGTGGAAATGTGATTAGTGATTATAAATCCCTTCAAAATGCAAACATAATATTCGCAAAATAAATGCTATTTTTCGTAATGGTTTTATGAATTTTACCCTCAACACTGCACAGGTTTTCATAACGGCACTTCGATTATTGAGTCGAATCCGTTCGGACCAAAGGTTGCTTCCATAAGCAAAGTACAAAAATTTGCCCGGCATTTTTAGTATCGTCTGTTTCAATGACATGAGTAAAAATCTCAACTGTTCACGGAAATGTGAGTTACTCCCACTTTATTGCACACAAAAAATCCTAAGTGAATCAAACCTCTTAGCTTTAGCTGGATGCGTAACACGTGACGGATCTTTGACACAGACGCGTTTAACAAGGCGTTATTTGCTAAATTCCAGTATGACAAGCGAAATATTTGTATCTAGCTACGAGACATACCAAGAAAATGCAGTACAATTTACTAGTTACTGTATGCGTATAATGCACCGGTTTACTAAAAATGCAGATGAATAAGCTGCATAACATGAAGGGATACTCTAGTCATACTGTCATACAGCATAACTTCATGATTCATGACCTCAGCCCAATGTCGAGGTGAAAGAAAAGAGATATAAGACTCTATTAGTAATGCAAATTAGTTTTTCGATGCTTGCAGGCTTGCACTGTCAAGTGTCTCATGCTTTTAGTTTTACTACTTGCTATTATGAAACTTACGCTGAACAGCATTTTCCCATAAATCACACTTCTTCAGCAGATTGTATAAAAAAGCAATGAACTTTAAGATAATATTACGAATTACTAAACATTTTTAATAGAACACGCGCAAATCGACACCGAATGTTGTTCCGAACTTTGTGTAAAAACAAAACGTTGCATAAGATAAGAATCTGAACAATAGAGTGTTAACGATTGAATAATAATCTATTGAAAAACAATTTAAAAATTTTCAGTTCTTTCATTCATAATTTTGGCGAGCCAATTGAGGATTAAACTGAGAATTATATTTTTGCTTTCTTCCTGGTACGACTCTGGATTCTTCTTCAATGGGTTTATCTTCAGGAATACTTTCACCTTTCAACTGCGCCAAAATACGTTCAGCTTTACGCTTTTCTATTTGTTCCCTTTCCATTCTTTCTTTTCTTAGTTCTTGTAACTTTAGTCGCTTTCTGTCTTCTTCGGAATCAGTCTCGTCCTCGTCACTTGATTCTACTGACTTTTTCGACTTTTTACTCTTCTTAGACTTTTTATGTTTGTGGTGCTTATGTTTATGGTTTTTCTTCTTATCTTTTTTTTTCTTTTTGTCCTTTAGCTCCCGGTCTTTGCTAATACCTCCTTCGGCGCTTGTTCTTTTGCTTGCTGCAACAGAGGACGTTTTAGCTGTACCCGTCCAAAGAAATTTTCTTATGTCTTTGATTGGGTCAAAAAAATCCTTCAGTTTTGCGCCTTTAAGATCATCAAGATCTGTTGACTGCAATGACCCAGCTGTGGAAGATCCTGGAGCTTCATTTTTAGGATCGTATCGCTCTATCTTTTCGTACCAAGGACGATCTTTTTTCTGTTCTAAGCTATCCTGTCCCAAGTAAACCAACAAACCAATTTTCTTTTCATGCTCTTCTTGTTCTTTCTTCTTTTCTTCAGCATACTCTTCATTAATACCGCTGATTTTACGACCTTCTTCAATCTCTTGAAAAAAATTAATGTGTCCATCTTTTTGTACAATATCAGCGACTTCAGCAAGTGGAATTGGCAAATCTTCTCCTTTGTCTACTAAACGAAGATTAGCTCTGTCTCGTAAAAATGATGTTCTTGCTTCTTGGGCCTACGGAAAGTATACAAAGCGCATTACATTCTGCATTAATGATTATATTCCCAAACCATGAAACGCGAATATAATAATCAAAAATCACAAGTTCAATAAATCACTGATTAAATTCTTACGGCAAGTGCAACACGTCTCTGTGTTTCCTTTTCTTCTTCTGCTGCTTTTGCTTGATCCTTTTTAACACGAGCAATATTTTTCTTCGTTCGAACGTGCCAGCTAAACAAAACAAAATAACAAATGAGTATGTTAGTTTCATATTTTATATTTATCATGTGAAAACGAACATATGCCAAAAAATACATTATCTGAATTTGATTCCGTACCTTTTGTGAGGTAAAATATTCATTGTGAAATCAAAAATCCGCAACCTCTAAAATAAAAATGACGGTCAAAATGAAGAACCAGCTGTTTCAGTCGTCGTTCAACGTGTAAACTTTTATTTCCGTCCTCGATCAAAGCTTCACAATCACAATAATGAAGTAAACCACCCAAAGACCGTAAATCGTAAATTCTATCTTCTTTGAATGAAATTCGAAATCAAAATTCTTCGTAGTTTGAACAGTAACAACAACAAAACAGAATCATAAAGTGAAAGCAAAAGGAGCAAAGCAAAAATGATTTTATTCAGATTCAACCGTTCAGCGTACAATAGAAAACGTGTGCAAACGCAATTTTGTTTACGCGCCACGCAGAATTTTATGGGAATTGAAATTGACAAACCACAACTCTCAGGAAAACCGGCGAAAGATCGGATCGGATCTGAATTCTGAAATACACTTTTACAGTTTTTAAACTTGTTTTGATCGTTTGGGAAACTTGTGTTTCCTGCCTATTTTTCTTGTAATTCTCACTTTAAAAAACACGGTATTTTATTTTGTTGCTTGCAATTGTCAATACATAATATTACAATAATTAAATAACAACTTGACAGTTCGATATTTAGTAGTGTTTATAGTTTAGTTTACTTTCTTTTCAAGGGGTGTAAAAGTATGTCATACAATATTTTGTATTTGTGGTAGAAATTGCATTTTTGTTGTCTTTATAGTGGAACGGATACTAAAATGGCGGATAAAAAGGAACGAGAAGCCAAAGAAAAAATCCTCAAGTACTTGACGGATCAAAATCGTCCATTCAATTTGAATGACATTGTCGCTAATTTGCATAAAACCGTGCAAAAAGCTGTTGGTCAACGTGCATTGAACGTTCTTGTCGAGGTTAGGATTTACCGTTCCCTATCCATTGTACCTTGTAAGGTTGTTTATTATGGAATGTAGTCATTTTGTACATTATAATTTTTTTGAGTCAATCATTTATGATTCCAGGAGGGCAAAATCCGTCAAAAGGAGTATGGAAAACAAAAGATTTTCTACGTCAATCAGGAAGGTCTCAATGTTGGAGACGAAAAGGAAAATGCGGAAATTGAGACAAAACTTGATTCCATTCTAAAGGATTTGTCGGACAAGGAAGCATCCGTAAAACAATCTGAAGGAATTCTTAAAGATATTGTCAAAACTGAAGGGACGGAGGAGGCGAAGCGCAAAGTTGAAAATGTGAGCAGAATGGCATGTCAATTTTAATGTCATGTTTTGTTTTTAGTCAAAAATTTAAGGCAAATTCCTAATTTAGACTGTCGTAATTTTATGTATGCCTGTAAAGTTGAAATTGAACATTACTCAACTCAATGTGGAATTGGAACGTCGTCAAAAGTTCAAGGAATCATTGGGTGCTGGTGGAGCAGAGCTGTCCACAGAGACGAAGGCAAAACAAGCCGAATTGGCCGCTTTGCAAAAAGTTTGTCGTGCTCGAAAACGTACGTTCGAAGAAATGATGGACAACATCTTGGATCAAATGGAAGGAGTGAGCAAATCCGATCTTTACGATGAGATTGGGATCGAAGATGACGAATAAACCAAACTTTGTTAATTCGTACTATTTTCTTGTGTAATCTACAGTAAGAAAATGTGTATTCTCAAGAAGACTACAAGTTTAATAGCATTTGTTACTTGTAATTTCATGTCGTTGTCTTTCAATTCCAATTCCAGTTGTACAATTAAAAATGTTCATTTCTATGTAAAAGTGCTCATGATTATTGATTATATAATGCACATTATGCACTTTCATAATTTGCACGTGGTGAATTTTACATTTAATTTATTAGGTGTTCCACATGAAGATTAGTGTGATCTTCAGTCACCATAAAAATGGTGAAGGTGTGTCGGCAATCCTGAGCTGAAAACCAACTGTATAAATGGAAAGTGTATAGATATGCAAAAGCTCATTATGTGCAAATGACCATTGGATTTGCAAATTATATCTATCTTGGGTTGACTTATGCAGAGAATAAAGCAGAAACGTAATTATTATATTGTACGATCAAGACTCGGTGTTGATTTTATATATTTTATTGCAATAATTTATCTTTTGTTTACTTTCACATTTGTACTGTATTTACTACGACTCATAAAATTTTCCGTTTCTCATTTACAGAGCAGTTAACAGTAGCACATTGTTAGATCATTAGGCTACTTATAAACTAATACTAATCCAAAATTAATGTCGAATAATGCGTCTTCCCATGAATTTTTTCAAAAATCTAACTAAAATCTTTAACGGAAAACCAACTTGTTTCATGTATACTTGAAGAACGCCAACTTCATTTAATTGTACCGTATGAAAATGTTAGCTGCCGGTCGGTCGTGCCTTGCGATCAGCCCAGTTTTACCATTAATCCGTACGATAAGATATTTGAAAGGCTTGACTCGAAATGACCAATACTATGAATATAATAAGAAGGCGTTATCACAGTCAAATAATGTAAAGTGAGAACTTTTTAACTTTTAACATCGGTCCTTCAGTTAATGTTCCTCATTTACGTTCACGGCTTTGTCGGATAAGGAAATTTTGCCGTGTGTCTGTGTGTTCCAAGTTACCCCAATTCAACGTTCTCAGCATCATGGAATCAAGCGATTCAGAAAAAGAGTACGCAAAACGCAAAACTAAGAACCTTTTTATTCACTTAATTTTATTCCCAGTATTGATGATTTTACTGGTGTTTTGTTTCTAACTAAATGTTACGAAATTTAGCATATGCACTTCTTGTCAGTGCCCACTGGACAATCCTCGAACGCAATTTCCTCCTTTAATTATCTCAGAAAAGGACGAAAGTGTTCATAAGGAGAAAGATATTGGGTTTAAGGATCCAAATGATAACTATGTGGATGATAGCATGTAATTCGTATATGAATCCTTGATTAATCTCAATAATTTACTAATGCCTTTCGCAGTGGTCATTAATTTTGATATTTACGTACAGTGCCTCAGAAAATGATCCCTTGAACGGTTCCAAGGAATGCTCAAAGAACAAAGGCACTGGGCTCATCTACGGTCTTAATGATTTGCCACCATGGTCCATCACATTCTTCTTAGGCTTCCAGGTAATTTGGAGACTGTAAGCCACAAATCCTGCAATGTGTAAATCGTTGTACTAATTTAGGTTTTTTTTTTAATTTCAGCATTATTTGACTATGGCTGGGTCGGCTGTGTCCGTTCCGTTCATTTTATGCCCAGCTCTTTGCATGTTGGACGATGATCCGGACAAAGCCAACATAATTTCAACAGTTCTTTTTATTTCTGGTTTAGTCACTCTCTTTCAAAGTACTTTTGGCACCCGGCTTCCGATTATTCAAGGAGGAAGCTTTTCCTTCATCATTCCGGCATTGACATTTCTCAGTGTGAAGGAATTCGAGTGTCCGGCCATACATGAAATTGAAGCTATGGACCAACCTGCACGTACAGAATTATGGCAAATCCGCATGCGAGAAGTTCAAGGGGCTATAATTGCTGCGTCCATGTTTGAAGTGTTTTTCGGTCTTTTTGGTAAGTGAAGTGCTATTATGTCATATATTTCTACTGTCTGGAGTATATACTTACTGCTCTACTCTAATTGAAGTCAGCAATGATGTAAAAGTAATGCACTTTTGATTGCAGGGATTATCGGTCTGATCCTCCGTTTTATTACTCCAATGACTGTCGCCCCTGCCATTGCCATGATCGGTCTGTCTTTGTTCAAAGTGGCGGCTCATCATGCTTCCACTCATTGGGGAATCTCTGCTGCGTATGATTTTATTATATCATTATAAAAATGTTAATATCAACTGCACATACATTAACATAATTCTTTCAAGTTCAAGGTTCTTTTACTTATTACTTTACAGGACAATTGCCCTGATTGTCCTATTCTCCCAATATATGAAGAATGTCTTTATCCCGGTCCCATGCACGACAGATACCGACACAGGCCGTAACATTCGTTATCCTTTCTTTCAAGTTTTTCCAGTACGTTAAATTAAACGGTATTTTTCAAAATGCTGAGGCAATTGGACTATTCTAATTGACAAAATTGTAATTTTAGGTGCTTTTGGCAATGGGGCTCATGTGGGGCATTTGTGGAATTCTTACTTATACGGACGTATTGCCGGAACACAGCGCTGCTCGTACAGATGCAAAGCTCAAAGTCATAGAGCAAACTTCATGGTTTCGGGTTCCATATCCATGTAATTCCACGAATGAATTTAACTAGCAAAACGTTGGTTTTAAAATGATTATGCAAATGTGTTCTTGCTCACAATAGTCCAATGGGGTATTCCGACCATCAGTGCTGGCGCAGTCTTTGGGATGCTTTCCGGCGTTTTAACAAGTGCCATTGAATCCGTTGGAGATTACTACGCCTGTGCCAGGATCTGTGGTATGAAAAATTGCTAACTTGACTCTTGACTGGTTAACTAAACAGCTAACAAGATTTGTATGCATCTTCTAATTATATATACATTTCAGACGCTCCAGCACCACCAACTCATGCGATAAATCGAGGGATTTTCATGGAAGGCGTTGGGTGTGTATGTGCCGGAATTTGGGGAAGTGGAGCAGGAACTACATCTTACAGTGAAAATATCGGAGCTATCAGTGTCACAAAAGTAGGATCAAGACGAGTTGTCCAAGCCGCTGGAATGTTAATGGTCCTTTGCGCCTTATTGGGAAAAGTTGGAGCTGCATTTATCAGTATTCCAGAACCCATCGTCGGTGGAGTATTTTGCGTCGTGTTTGCCACTGTGATGGCAGTAGGATTGTCCAATTTACAAGGAGTTGACCTCAACTCTGCACGAAACATTTTTGTCATTGGTTTCTCCATATTTTTCGGATTGACAATTTCTGAATGGATGGGAGCACATAAAGGAATAGTTCAAACTGGTTTCGAAAGCATTGATGGAATTATAGAGATTTTATTGAGTACTGCAATGTTCGTTTCTGGGTTCCTTGGATTTGCGTTGGATAATACAATTCCAGGTTATTTTACAATAAATGTTT